>JAHUTJ010033886.1:0-22587 GCA_036250325.1 Characodon lateralis
GCCTGGGGGAAGAAACTGTCTCTGTGGTGGCTGGTTTTAGTGAACAGTGCTCTGTAGCGGCGGCCTGAAGGTAAAACTCTGAACAGTTTATGTGCAGGGTGTGTGGGGTCTGCAGAGATTTTAGCAGGAAGATGAGAATTACAAAAATCTTACATTATTTAAAACCAGTGATGCACAGTTCTCAATGCAGCTATGCTGAGAATTTCAGTGTTCTTTATTTCTTTGCTCAAGTTTGTTAACTGATATGTGTGTGAGATACATTAAGACACTTTGCCAGGAGCTGAACATTCACGGTGTAGGCTTCAAGGGCACACTGAAAGCAACTCGACAGACTGTATCAGATCCACCATTGGCAACATTACAGACTACCTCTGACTGATTTTCTTACTTTCCTGTAGAAACAGGAGCAAACGCTCTGGCCTTTGCGGTCCACCAGAATCCTTTGTTTGGCATTTGATGAATACCCTAATATGTGATGGATGTGTGGTTGACCTTGACACGCCCCCTTACAGCTTCTTAAAAGTGGCGCAAGAGCAGTATGGAAAGCTGGCAATCATGCACAGCAATATGGAGACGATGTATCAAAACCTACTGGAGTACTTTGCTGTTGATCCCAAGAAGACGTCTGTGGAGGAGTTGTTCACTGACCTTAGCAACTTCCGCTCCATGTTCACCGTGAGTATACTTTATCTTGGTGTTAAGACACTGCGGCATGCCTTCACGTTAAGGTTCGCCACTCCTGTTCTGTAATGTCTGTAAAGTTGTTTTCATTTGTTTATGAAATTTACTTTTTAAATCATTTAACAAAACAGTACTTTACTCTAAAACAATTTAGACTCGGTTAATATATAGTGGTGGCTGGCTCACTTTCTTTAGATTGATGGTTTCTTTCTTCAATTGTTTCTGCATTTTACTGAAAAGTCCTGGATGCCAAAAAACACCAAACACAAACGTCAGCATTACGAAAAAAAATCTGCTGTTACATATAAAAAAAAAGAATACAAATGTATGTACCATTCTTTATGTCATCACTTTACTGTTGTATAATGCACAGCAGAACAATGTGAGCCCTGCTATGTCTGCTCATATCCAGGCGTTTGTTATTCCTCAGCTCTTTAGACTTATTAGTACGGTGCTGCTTCGAGCTCTGGATTTGTGCTGACCCACTGTGTTAAATTTGGGGGATTAGTGGCATAGGTCACTGGACATGACATAAATTAGTAGCTAATTAAGCGACTAATGCTCTTGCCCTGCCCCAAACTTAACATTTACCCTAAAGACACTAAGAGATTTCATGCCCTTTTTATACCACAGGCAGAGACTTCTTTTTTTCCCTTTTAGTTATATCTTATCAAAAGTTTGGATTATTCATGTACTCCCTTGGGCCAGAATATAAGCCCTCTTACTCCTCCTTTAGAGTTGTCAAAATACATTTAATATACTTTTGCTCAAGTAAGCATGCAAAGCAAATGTGTTCCCTTTTTAGTTACAACATTGTAAAATACAGTTAGTTATAGGCAGAAATTAAATGAAACATTAAAGACCAGCCCCAATTTCTTTAGACATTTTCAATGAGCCAGAACTCCTTGCACTCTTTTTAAAAGGGGTTCTTAAGGCTTCGTGAACATCTTTGAATGTTTTTCATGGCATTTCTTTCCAGCCCTTTAGCTGACCGTGAAACCATATCATCCAGCGTGTGCTTAAATAATGAGGTCAGTGGACAAGTGAAGGACAAGAGGTATTGGGCTTTAAAAATAATGACAGCAGATGAACAGCATATGACAGTTATGTGTCCATAAAATTGGAAAAGAAAATCAGCAAAGGTCTTTTTTTGAACCTGAAAGATGCATCATCTTTGAGATGATCCATCTGCTCTTTCGGGTTTTAAATTAATAATTTAAAAAGCGTTTGCTTTTCAGGTCGAATTGCACGGAATCACATTATGAAAAGAAACAGAAGGAAAAAAATAAATAAAATGTACAATAATCTGCTTTTATAAGTGTATGCACCATTAAACTAATACCTTATTAAAACTTTTTTTTTTTTTATTTAACTTCAACGTTTAGTCTTCCTTGGGTTTATCAGCATCCAGCATCTTGATTTGGCAATATTTGTCCACTTTACTAAATTCTCCAAATATATGGGTTTGTGTGGAAATCTCTTGTTCATACCTACTTTAGGTGACCCCTCAGATTTTCTGTCAGAATTAGTTCTGCACTTTGGATAGGCCATTCCAAAACTTAGTTTTTCCTTTCATTAAGTCATTCATTTGTTGATTTTGGTTTGAAGCTTAGGCTCACTGTAATGCTGCAAGTTAAAAATCCTTCTTCATCTCTAGGTTACGAGTAGACAGCTGAAGGTTTTAAGCCAAAACTGCCAAAAATCCACTTTTTGTAAAGCTGGATGAAGAAAGTTACCTGACGAGAAGTAACCCCAGATTATGATCCTGCCTTTCTGGTGAGGTGCTCTTTTGTTTTTGTACGCTTTGAAATTATGGCCAAAAGTTCAGGTTTGGTTGGATCAGACCATAACACAGGGACTCAGCAACAAGGCTTTGGAAGATTTTAGCCTGGCCTGGAACGTTCTTTTGCCTAGGCCAGACATACTCCTTAGCCTAGGCATTTGGAGAATAAAAGAGACTATGGCCACATTCAAAAGGCAACCAGGATCCGTCCTGTCTTTTCAATAACTTTGGAGAAACAGACAGATTTTGAAATGTCAGTATTGTTCCATATTTTCTCCAATTGATGATTGTGCTCATTTTGCCATGCTATAATAAATAATTGCTATGGAACTTTTTGTGCCCCTCTCCCAACTTAAACTTTGGTACACTGAGATCCTTCAGATCTTTTTTTAACTTCTCTGTCAACTATGGTTTTAGCTAAACGATACAAAAATAGAAAAGTCAGAAAAATTCTAGTAGAACATCTGAACCATATTTTAGAGTGATCAAATTCAGCATAATTGATGGAAGGTATGAACTCAAGATGACTAAATGTTAAAACTGAAATAGAATATAAGGTGGTTTATCAAAGTATTAATTAGTTTGAAGGTGTGCAGACTTCAAGAAACACGTTTTGTGCTACTTTTAAAATTTTTTTTTTTTATCATTTGAATGAAACACTTTGGTGATGCAGTGTGGCAAATAATGTTGTCTTTGTTATTTTGTTTCTAATGTTAAACAGCAACAAAAAATGCTTTAATCTTTAGTTTTCTGAAACACCCACATGCAGGTGAACTAACAACATATTAATAGATCAACAACAGAGCTCAGGTATTCCTAATGTACTTTTACTACCAGAGAATAAAACTAATTCTTGGGATATGGTTTCCGTCACTTCGTGCCATCTTTTGGCTCTGTGTCCTGCTTTAGCTTTTATGATCTGACCAGACAGGTTTATTATTCTGGTTGTGAAAGTTGAACAAGCCAAGTTTTGTAATGACCTGTATTATAGGATCAACATTCCCAAGGTCGCTATTTATTTTCCTGAGATAGGTCAAGGCACAAGCAGCTTAGATCCTCAGCATTTCGTTCAAATTGTCACATCACGCAGACATGTCTTGGGAAATGCCAAGGCCAGGTCAGCGGACACAAGTATACACTAAATCTTGGCATCGTGACCTCTTGGTCAAACCTGTGTCAGCATATACCTTGCGGTGCCAAGGCCCATGCTAATAGCTTTGTGCTCTCTCCAGCCTCGCTCTGTAAAGGAAACTGAGCTTTTGAGTGTGTGTATGAAATTTGTGTAATGTGTTTGCGCACATAGTTTGTTGATGTGCAGATGTTCCATTTTGGCAGTTTTTATAGCAGGAGCTGGTTAGTTTTGTTTTATTTGCACGCAAAGAGATACACATACTTGTGCACGCATGCAGCAAGTTCAGTCACCCGTGGGAAGGAGATCCAGGCCAAGGCTGCACATCTGACAGAAATCCAATTGAGCGTATCTAATAGTGGACATCCAGGAGAGGAAAATGGTGAAGCAGACTTTCAGCGATGAATGAAAGTAACAATTCCCTTAGAGAAGTGGTTCTTTCTCTCCTTCATTTAAATTTTTTTTATTTTCTGAAAAAGTGAACTGGACGCACATTTTTCACGTATTAGCATTTATTTAATTTTTATAAAAGAGTGGTTTGACAGAAAAGGGATTGATAAATTTTGGCCCTTTTTATTGTAAAAGTCATAAATGAAGGTTTTCTGTATTTATTCATGAAAATTACAAATTTGCCAGTAGATAGTCCCTTTTGAGTTTGAAGTATCGATGAAGCCAATACAGGTATACAGATGTGACAAAAAAATAAAAATAAAATAGAGGATATCATGAGAATATGTTTGTCTAAAATTACCAGTGACCAGTTCAGAATGAATTTGAACTAAAGGTTCTAGCAAAAGCCAATAATTAGGCACATGTAGGGGCCCTGTTTTATTTAAAATAACAATAAGTGCAAAATTGGGCTTAGTGTTGTAGCTTGGGTTTTTCTCCTCACTAGGCTGTAAGTGAAACAGAATCTGAGGTGGTGCAGACAAAACAGTTAATCAAGTATCTTAAATCTAATTTGGTGAAAGTCTTGCTGCTGTGAGACTACTGTTGTCTGCGTTGTTATATTCTAAAGCACAAACAAAGGCAGCCACACCTGCACTTTGTTTCGCCGGAAGGTTTTGCCACGTAGCGGCATTTAGTTTGAACATCTGATGACCCTGCTCTTGCTTTATGATGCCTGGCATGTGCAGCTCAGCTATTCAGGGCTCTGTCTTGTTGACACTGAGAGCAGAGATGGGAAAGACTGATGCAACTTGATTGCCATATATTTATTGTCCTCACATCTGCACGTTGTCATTGGCTGTTGACTATACATCCCCTTTCTAAAGGTTGTAACCCTAAAAGACACTACACACAACATAAGCAGAAAGTAGGAAAAGGGCAACACATTTACCAAAAGTACACCGGCACACATATCTAGTTGGCTATATCTCATGGATGTAATTTGTTAAGAATCATTTGGCTTATTTTACATTCAGGTAACAGAAAGACGACATTCGGAGTGTGGAAAAGGTTGCAAAACCATCTTTAAAGACTGCAAGAAGAGAAAAAGACAAAACATGTTTATTCCTCAAGACGTTTGGACTAAAATGATCATTAGCAGAGGATATGAGATTGTTGAATAGATAGATAACTAAGCAACCCATGTTACCTCAAACAATTTATGTGAAATTCTTATTTTTTATTGTATGAAATAATAGTTCCACATCATAAGAATATTTCTCTGCAAAAATTAAAGGTGTATACATGCAAAGAATCCAATAGACAAGACATAGTTTTCCAAACAGAATTTACCTTTAACATCGCAAACTTTTTACATTTAGTCATTTTCCAGTTGCTTTTCTTCCAAGCAGCTCACAAAATGAAGATGAACATGCAACCTTTGGTGTGGTGTAAAACCCTGGTCTAATTATTGGGTGCTATCTATCTAGTTAAAGGACAGAGACAAGTTGAAGGATTAAGATACAGATTGTTACAATGAATCATTTTTCTCAATAAATTGGTGACTGCAGAAAATGTTTGACAAATTCCTTTGAATAAGGTTCTCTTTATCCGTTTAAGGTCACAGTTCTTTTGAAAGCTGGGAGCACTAGAGCTTTAAAATTCTTCAGAACCAGCAAGCATGTGTAGGTGTGACCTGGTCTTAATTGTTATTGAAAATGTATTCAGTATTAAATGACTCCTCTGTCTTCTTTTCTTAGTTTTCTGTGCCTGCTTTACTGTACCAAATTGGATACTCATTTATTGCATAGTTATGTTGTGAAAAAAGTGTTGCCATGAACAACCAATAGCCATTCCATCATTTATAGATAAATTTGTGACACAGAGGCTGTCAATTAAAAATAGTTAAAAAGACAGCTCTGAATAGCTTCAATCACAGTAATTTGGTATTCATCGTCCTCCTGTCCTTTGTCGCTGTATTTGTTTCCTTTCAAATAAGAGTCTTTGTTTTTTGTATTTTCAAACCCTTGCTACAAACTGTACTGAGCACATACATTCTTTTTTTTAGACGTATAAGCATTTTAAGTCAAAATATTTTTTTTATTCACAAACCTGTATTACCTTAATGATGAGAAGTTGTCATAACAACAATCTTTGTACATGTGGATAAGTTTCACCAATTCTTCCTCGTAAACCATTTTTAAGCCTTGGCAGTTTGAATAGGTAGTATCGTGGATCAAAGAGGTTAAGATAGCCATGTCTTGACCTACAGATATAATCAGTAGCTCAGGCTACATACAACCCCTTAGCATGATACTGCCTCAACCATACTCATATAGTGAAACTGAACCTTGATGGTGCAGCTATGATGAGTGTCCGTTTGTGAAGCGAATAAAGAGCTGTTGCTCAACTGTAGGACGGGTCAGATTCCAGATAGAAGATGTTGGCTTTCATCTGTGGCGCTGTCATGTGTCAAATTATTCTTAGGCGAAACACTGAACTCCACAAGCATATTACTGTGTGACAGTGTTCCTCGGCTGCGAGTTGCTTTAAATAAAATGGGATAATAAATGTAATTAGCAGTAATGTTTGTGATGCTGATAACCCTGCCTATTACTGCACAGGAAGTTAAACAGATTCTGTGTAGCATGCTGATACAAAGACTCTTCCCACATGACTTGTGGTTTAACAGAAGCTTGTATGTCATTATACTTTATTTTGAACTGTTGGGTTGAACAATATCCACAATTCAGAACCCTGAATACACACATCGTATGTGTTCTAAACTGTAATGGATATTCAAATTTGGACTTGCATGACAAATATCCCATTTTCGATTGTTACACAAAGTGAGAAATAGATTCACACCAGATTTTACAGAGTTCTTTATTTACCTGAGCCCCAGCTTTCTGCCAATTCTCTATGGTGTGTTTTCCTTTCCTGTGCTCTTGTTGACAAATGGCAGTGAACACCTATTTCATCTTTAATTGTGCCTTAGTACTTTACCAGAGAGACAGGAAGAACAATGCTTTTAGGTCAATTTGCTGAAAAAATAACGTACAGTTAATAAGCAAAGGAGGTCACATTGTGTAGATATTTAATAGTATGCATTATTCAGTTACTGATTTTCTCATATGCAGCCACCTTCAGCTCAGTTTTGAAGCACAGGTTAAGAGAGGTAATATAGATGGTTTCCACTTTATCTTCGTAATTTACATGCATTTCAAGTGGCTTGTTGACGTTAAAATGACCACACTGGACTGTTTTTGAAAGCAAGTTGACTGTATCATTTCTAACAATGGTCTCTTTGATGCAGTCATAATAAGAGGTTGTCATCTGGTCTCAATAAACAACTGCCCCTCTTTAACGTGCCACTGGAGACCTCTGTATACCACAGTGTGTTGAAGTGTGTGTCTCTGTGTGTATGTGTGTGTGTTTGTGTTTTCTCAACATCCTTCTATGTAGTCTTGGCATCATTATTAGTCTTTCTTGGGTGTGTCAGTCAAGTTGGGCTGTGTGAATACAGTAGGAGGGGCGATTCGGAGGGGAGGGGAGTAGTCGGCTGTTAGATGAAAACCTGGACCTCCTCGCTTTCAGTGACAGGCTATTGATCAGGATGGCAGTCTGGCCACCACTCTATTAAATCAAATGCAGTCTATCTTTTGCTGGGGCCTTATTGAGCTATTGATATTTTAGAAGCTTAACAATAGAGATTACTGTTTCCCCTTGGGTTGATGTATGGGGGATATCTACTGTATTCTACTTGAGCACATTAGATTATGAAGTGCTTGTATAAAATGTTAAGTTGTTTGCAACATTAGTTTGTGTGAATCTATAAAATGTCATTGCAAATGCCCCCAGCTACCAGCACCTAAATGCGTATTGCACACTCTTCTTTCTGCAACTCCATAAATTGTTTAACTTTTGGGATACTATTTAGCCTCCACACTAAAATTGTTAGTATCCTCATTTGGCCTGGCAAGAGGATCAGATCAGTTAAAATACATTTTTTGTAGGTTTTCGCAGTATTAGGAAAACATTAATGATGTTGTTGAGGATTAGCCCTCTACTCTCCTTTTTCTTGTCCTTCATCCTAATGAATCTTTGAGCCTTAATATTTTGGTTTCTAAATTCAATGGTAGCTGTGGGCGTCAAGGGCAGTGAGATTCCATACAATTATTGCTATTTTGCACACATCAATATTGCAATGATGAATGCAATTTGATAATGAACACAGAATTAAAAACTTTAATTCATTACCCGGCTAAATCACGGCTAATAAATTAAATATTAGTTTAATAATTCTTTATGTCCTATGCTACAGCAAACATTGAAATAATTTTAACTGTCACTATGGCTCATGAAATAGACCATAACATCTGTTTAACCTGCGCAGGACTTTAACTACAGACCAGTCACCTGTTAGCCTCGCCCACCAACTTTGATGGGTCAGGCTGACCGATAATATCAGTTGCCAGCTATGACATGATTTAAATAAAAACTGGAATAACTTTTATGATAAGCTTTTCAGATTTGAAATCATTTCCACATGTACTTATTGAAATTTGTAAACAACAAGTCATTTGGAACATTTTATTATGTGTACATTTATTCATTTAATACATGCATTTGCAATTTTATTTGAATTGTCACTTATATAAATATTTCTTTAACGACTTATTTATTAATTGAATTGTGGCACTTTTGCTTGCAGTACAGGTGCTGGAGTTTGTATTATTGCCATTATTGTTTGAGTTACAGATAAATCTTAGAATAACCGTGAGGGGGTAAAAAAACATCAACACTCACACAACCTTGACCTTATAAAGCACATACATTTGCAACACGGTTGCAGTTATACTGTTGTTACAATTCCCACATTAGCAACCAAGTGATGACGTGCGTGTGTTATTAACCTCTACACCTAAGAACAACAATAAGTTCATTTGGATGTTGTTGACCCTGAAAATAATGGCTAAAAAACAACAGACAATGCTGAAATATAACTATAGGTTCCCTTTGCAATAGAAGGTATGCAGGGTCAGATTTTTTGTGTATTAAAGGAGCCAGAGGCAAAATGCAGGATTAATATTCCAGTAGTCCCATGGCTCTCTAGTCTCTAAAGCCTTTGTTGTGAAGCCATTTTGTCTGGCAAGACCATAGAGACAGTGCACCTTAGAAGTGTCATCTGACTTTAATAGTGCTTAATAAAGAAGTCTGTGCAGTTTGACAGATGCTTTTGCCTTTGACAAGGGCCTACACTACTGTAATTAACCTAACTTAGCGCTTTGTCATGTTTTCTCCTTCTCCGTCTTTTCATCAACGTTTTCCTTTTCTTTCAGCAAGCCCTGAAGGAGAACTATAGGCGGAGGGAGTTGGAGGAGAAGCAGAGGAGAGCACAGGCTGCAAAGGAGAAGGCTGATCGTGAAAAGCAGGAGAGACAGCAGAAGAAGAGGAGGTTACTGGAAGTCAATGCAGGTAAAGACTGTTCAATTTACTTGCCTATCAACCCCTTGCAAAGATAAGGCCTGTACAGAGAACTGTGTGCCAAATCAATCTTGTTACAAATGGTGTTGGAGATCATTCAAATACAATGACTCTCATTTATCAAACAAACAAACATGTCTTACTTAATGGATTACAGGAGACATCTGTTTTCTCACAAAGCACTGTTTATCTTCTAAAAAACAAAAACCCACATCTGTAGAAAATAAATGTGTGCATAATTTGATTGATTGTATATAATTGTGAGTAGACATCTTTATTACTTGTCATTAAGGCCATCCTAAGCCCTTTGCAGGCAGGTACAGGCCAGATTAACCCGTTCACATATTTTATGCGGTGAAGGTCAAGCCACTGACCTTCCAGTTGGTGGAAAGCCCACTCCATCTTCTGAGCTAAAAATGATCCATGAGGTGATATTACACAATGAAAGAGAGAGATTTAACCGTAAATCATGTTGTCCGTGTCTTTTAAATAGCAAAATTCTCATCTAATAATTAATCATAAGTTATTTCCAGGACATGAGGAGTACATATTTATATACTAGGCATGCTCACTGTTACACTATTTATTCCATTGTCATGATCCAAGGATCCTGCAGAGTGGAATTGGTATTATAGACATGTTTATTATTAAATAAAAATAAAAAAAACATTGAAGCAATTATTGGAAGCTACAAGTCAATGACAACACTAAACAATTTAGAAGATTTATCTCATTGCTGCACAGTGGTTTTTGATATTTAATATCAGTGTTGGGAGTAACGCTTTTGGTAACGGAGTAATCTAACTAATTACTTTCCTCATTTCCATAACGCCTTTATGATGTTACAATGTAACGCGATGCGTTACTACAACTCAATAAGCGGGGTTTAATAAGAGCACAGTCTGCTGCTGCGGAGAGATCTGCTTTTCTCCCACAGCTGCAGTGAGTGTTTTTTAAAGCTCTTCAAGGAAAAAGCAGAAGGTGGGGGAGGTTGAGTGGCACAGACAAATAGCGGCATACGTGAAGGCATCAGGTAGACGGGTTTTCACCACACAGACAGAGTAAACCAAAGAAACATGACGTTGGAGGGTAGTCTTGTAAATTCAACGACAGCATTCAAAAGTTGGAAATATAGGCAATATTTCACATTTGCTGAAGCTAAAGGCAAAGGCAAAAATGTGCATGTGGTTTGCAAGTTACGTCCGGGGAAAAAAGAACATATCCACGTCCGTGACCAGCAACTCCAACCTTATGAAGCACCTTGCATCGTCTCAACCTTCCACAACACATTTGGCTAACAACCGGGTCCTGCTGCGGCCAGCGCCAGCTCCAACTATCCTACACCGTGCAAACAGAAAGGTCTTGATTTTTCTGGTCAGCAACTTGTAACATCATTTTAGATTCTAAAAAAGTAACTGAATACTGAATACTTTGCCTAGTAACTAGTTACTTCAAAAGTCCAGTAACTGAGTTACTAACCTAGTTACTTTTTGGGAGAAGTAACTAGTAACTATAAGTAGTTACTTTTTTAAAGTAACGTTCCCAACACTGTTTAATATACATTACCACAAAGTGTCTGTCTCCTTAAACATTTCTTCTGTTTTTGCTCTTTTGTGGCACTTACATGTTTTAGATCATAAAATTTTAATAACCCGAAAAAAAAAAAACAGTAACCTGTGGGGGTGCACCGATTGATCAGCCAGCCGATTGTTTAGCCCCGATTTACTTGAATTTGTGATTGGCCGATACTTACATGTGAAACTGATCTTATCCACTGATGTTATCAACTTCCACACAGATGTGAAAATCACCCACTGTCCCCTTTTGCTCTGCTGTGAGAGAGGGCTGACTGACAGACCCACCCACTAGGTCAAGTCTGCATGTGCTCAGTTCACAACTGTTGACTACATAAGTTTGAAACACTGAAGATGTGTTGTGACCTTTTGACACCTGACCGTGTCAGTCGGCCAAAATCGTAATCGTCAGGCTTTATAAAGGTCGGAATCGGTGATTGGCCAGAAACCTGCAACCGGTGCACCCCTTGTAACTACAGAAGTAGTTCTCAACTCATGATTTTATGTAGTAGAAAATAGCTTTTCAAACCAACACATGCCATGCTTGAAAAAAGTAATTGCCCCATTTTTGAAATCATTATCAGTCCTCATCAATTTCACTAGCTGACAACAGGAAGTTAAAGATCTGAAAGCAACACGTCATGCCCAGATATAAAGTAATGTAAGAACAGATAAGACATAAGTCATTGGCATTTATCAGTCTGAAAAGGGTTACATGTCAGTGTTGGGACTTCAGTGATTTAGGGCTTATTTAAAACAATTCTGCAAAAAAAAGTAGGCTAAAATTTCTCCATGGCAATGTAAAACTATGTGCCAATAATTGCAATCACTTGATGGCAGTTGTTGCCACCACTTTATTTTTCACACAGGTCCAAGTTGATTTGGATAACATCTTTCCGTTATTAAACAACCTTTGAAAAACAGCTTTTTTGTATTCACTCAGGTTATCTTTGTCTGATTGTAAAATGTCTTTGATGATCTGAAATGTTACAAAAAAGCAAAAACAGGAGGGAGAGGACTTTTCAACCGCATCATATATCTGCTGGTGAAAGTTAGGCCTCAGTCTTGAAAAGGTAATGATGCTGTTATGGTGCCAAAAATAACATTTGGTGTTGTTATTTTGTATTGCAGATTTTAACAGTTTATTAAACAACAGAAATTGTTTTTTTCTTTTTTCTTTTTTTTCAGTAAAAGCATGTTTTTCGATGACATACAATGCAGCAAAATGAGAATAACATGACTAAAATTAAAATTGACAAACTCCCACAATCCTAATACAAATAATATGGTTTCTGGGTTGCATTTCTACTACAAAGCACGGTTCTAATCTAAAAAGTTAAAGAAAACAGTATACCCGTCTATAGAATAATGTCGCTACTGAACATACCACCTTGCTGGGAGAAGGATTTTCTCTAGCTTTTGCCAGAGAATTTGAATCTACCTGCTAGTTGTTTTTTGTCCTGTTTTGCTTTGGAGTGCCACTGATGCCAGCAGCTACTTTGATGCCAAAGCCAAGGCTGGCAGAACAGTGTAATCAGTCACTTTAACACTCCTGTGGAAGTTACTAAGCATAAACGGGTCCACTGTGCTCCATCCAGGCCAAAGTTCTATTGTAGGCCTACTGTCCAGCCAAAATATGGCCTGTCTTGGCTAAAACATAGAAATAAAACATATTTCTTGTTTCATCTGAACATCTTTTAGCAGCTACCATCTGGCACAGATTGAATAAAACTTAATTTTGCTTGGCTTTTATGTCACTGGCAGTTGGACTTGAAATGAGCAAGTTGTTGTACTGTGCCAGTCCTGCAGCAGTCCTGTTTTCTGTCTCTCATGTTTTTGTTACATAAAGATAACAGCAACTGGGTTGGGGTCACAAATACTAATAATAGAGTTGCAAACTTTAAAATAATTGCCTACTATTTAATTTGTGATCTGAACAGAATTCCCAGAATTTACCTGTGTGTTTATGAAAATATGGCTTTATCTTCATACAAATCAAAGCCAAACTAAATAATTAAACACAAACATTTGTGCTTTGATCAAAACGCTTGATTTATATACTTTCTAAATCACTAGAAAGTATAATGGCACCTGGTGATTGTATAATTGCCCTTTTTTCCATCTGGATATTGAAAGTCTTATTAATTATTGTCTTGTTTCTATTATTCAGTAGCTCTCAAAGATTTTGGAGAAGCTAGTTTATAAACAAATATAAAAATGTCATTAACATGAGTTGGGATTTTGAAAAGAATAACTCCACACAAATGGCTGCTTTTCAATAGACTATCTTAATTCAGGAATAAGATAAATTAATATTCTGTAGAATTTTATTTTTAGATTTATCCAAAGCTTTTAACGGTGTTTTACTCAAGAAACTTTTGTATTATGGCTTTGCAGGAAAAACTTACAAATAGCTTTAGAATGGTCTCAATGACAACAAGTTTATCATTACTGAATGTGCATCTAATCATGCCATTATTGAGTTTACATGCCCTTATTTCTTAATGTGCATTAATCTAAGATTTTCACATCAAAAAAAAAAAAAAAAAATATATATATATATAAAAAAAATATATATATATATATATATATATATATATATATATATCATAAAGACAAACTCTTTTCTGTACATTGGAAAGAGATCTTTAACACATGTCTCGTTAACAAGTTCATTTTGAGTTTTGATAGATGAAAAATGAAGCTGGAAAAATCATATTCATTTTGATTGGAGTAAAATATCCAAACCTTTTCAGTTGTAAGCTCTGTCGTGTAGCTTTCAACAAGTGCTTAACATTTTTTACTTTTACTATAGCTCAGTTTGTCTGTATCTTATATATTGTAGTAATGCAATGGGAGCTACCCATTGTTCTTAAGTAAAAATATTACTTATTATTTCCCTTATGGAACAGTTATATTCAAATTGTACACCAGCCCATCTCTTTGAAAATGTTTACTTTTTTTATGTAAACTCAGTTATTTCAGTTTTTCTGTTTGTGGTGTCTAGTTTTTTGTATTTAAGTGTATGCACATTTATATATAAATGTGCATACACTGCTTTTACATCTGTTTAGATTGTTTCAATATTTGAAATTTATACACAATTATTTATGTCTGGATTTGAATATGTTTACTTGTATTTGTTGTCTTTATGTATTTTTAATTATGAGCTTTGATGAGAGCGGTCATAAACCTCTGTAGGTTTTCTATCTCACCAGCACACTTCTTATTTTATTATTATCGTCCTTTTTGGATTTCCTGTCGTATAACTCTGTTTTTAATGTGCAAAATTAAAACAAAAAAAATATTTTCATAATTAGGAAATGTATTGAAGAACAATTTAGTGTACACTAAATGTACACCTCTGCATGCCTAATTTGAAACAAGCCAATGCTTGCTGTTGTCTCTTTTGATACATTCTGCTTTGATACTTTGTGACAGTTGAGAAAACAATTAGTTGCACTTTTTGGGAGAACTTTTATTGAGCAGTTTATATTAAACCATCCTCTGACCTGAAGCAAAATACTTATTGATGCAAAAAGACCCTAACATAAAACACACAAGTAAAGCATCAACAGAAGGATTAGAAAGAAAAGACCATGTTTTCAAATGCCTTAGTCAGAATTCTGACCTTCATCCAACTGAGTTGCTATGGCATAACCTTAGGTGGGCTATTTGACATTATCAAGATGTCCCAGAAATACAAGTAAAGCGAAACAGCTTTAAGGAAAGAATGGTTCATAAGCCCTCTTTATTGTTGTGGAAATCTCAAAAGCAGCTATAAAAAAGTGCTTCTGAAGGTTGTTTTTAAAATACACGTCTCTATGAATTACTAAACCCGGTATGCCACCTTTTTCTGCCTCCACTGTGAATGAAATCTCTACTTATAAAGGAAAGCAATGACCAAATAAATGTTTTGTGTATTATTTGTTCAGTCAGATTGTGTTTGTCGATGCATAAGACTGAGGTCAGGCTGCATTGTGGGATAATCAATTCCAAAAAAACTATAAAGAGTGCTCTAACTTTTTCGTGCTCCTGCAGGCCACTATTGAATGGATTGTGTTTGCGCTAGACTTTGATTCCCATTTATTGATTATAATTGCTTTTAACTTGTCTGCTTGAGCCATTGCCTATACAGGTATTTATTTACAGGAATAACTAGTGTCTAATATTTCCACAATTTCTTTTGTTACTTTTTGCATGAAAATGTTACATGACTTAAGTCGACCTTAACTCACTCAGATTTGAGTCTTTTTTGAGAGAGGGGTGATAACAGGTTTGGATTTGATAACTTGTGCTACAAGCATGCATCTACAATCCAGATACATTCAGTGAACGCATATGTACCAAGCATTAATTGTTTATGGTGGTAATATGCTAAAAACATTTCCTGATGGTTTTGTAACAGCAAAAGATTGTATGTTTCAAATGTGAGAGAAATCTTTGAGGTTCCAGTACAGTGCCTCAAAGAAACGTATTAATCTCCTGACCAGAATCCAATTCACAATGCCGTAATGATGATACACATATACTGTGGTTTTTAGGTGGTGTTTTAACATATTTTTTGTGAACAAGAGTAGGATAAACGGCTTTGTTCCAAAAATAACAGGCCCACATGAAGCTGTTAAACTCACCCTAATTATATTTAGAACAATAAGTTGTTTCTTCATCAGATATTGTCTATATTTGGCACTTTGACTATTATACTAACGCTGGTATTGGAGACAGTATTTTGGCTTCAGCTTTGTGAACAAATATAATAAACTACAAGACTATTTCTTCTGCACTGACTGTGTAATATTGTGTTACATTACAAACCATTCCATTTGAGAAAAACATTTTAGGATAGGCATTATAGGACTAAGATGCATGCAGTTGAAACCAGACACGATATGGAAATACCCATTGAATGAATACACATTTTCCTTATTGTCTGTCAGTAAATTAGATAAAACCTTTATGTTTCAGATCGGTTATAAATACCAAAATTATTCATATATGGTAAACACCAGAAATGGGGAGCAGGGGGATTTAAAAAAAAATGTTTCAGAAAGTATGCATTTCCTTAGGTAGATCTCTCTTCTGCATGACTTGGGTCAGACATTTTGTGTATCTTTTGAAAAGCTTCTTACAATAGTTTCCTGAATTTTTGCCTGTTTCACCAGACAGAAATATTGTAACTGAATCAGGTTTGTAGGTCACCTTGCTCGTAAACAACCTTTTAACTGTCCACCCAAGAACAAATTTCCACCCAAGCTTTCTTAACAGATGTCTTGGGATGTTGCTTTTGTATTTGACTACAGTATAATGTCCTTCCTCATGATGCCATCTATTTTGTGAAGTGCACCACTCCCTCCTACAGCAAGAAACCACCTACAACATGATGTTGTCACCTGTGTACTTCAAAGCTGGAAAGGTGTTTTCAGGCTTGCAAGCTTCCCCCTTTTTCCTCCAAATGCAACAATTATCATGGCCAGACGCATCAACCTAAGTTCCATCAGACCACAGAGCATGTCTCCAAATCTTAAGGTCTTTGTCCCTGTGTACATTTTTGCAAATTATAATTTGACTTTTTTATGCTGCTTTTGGGCTTCATGGCTTCTTCCTCAATGAGTAGCCTTTTAGGCCAGCCGTTCCAGGACTATTTTCACCGTGGATAATCACACTCTTTTACCAGCTTTAAGGAGCATCCTCACAATGTTATTTGTTTTTGTTTTTGGGTTAATTTGCATAGTTTGCACAAAAACATATTAATCTCTGGACATTTCCTTGGAATTTATACTTCCATGCCATTGTCTGAACAGATAAACAGGGCACCATCAGACATTTGGACTTTTTGAGTTCCTAAGGTTTTAACGATAAAAGGAGTCAAAAATCCACAGGTGTACCATTACGGTTATTCAGGAGCTGACGGCATTATCGTATGATGCTTTCCAAATTTTAGTGTAGTGTTCTCTTAAATATCATGTTGCTTATTTTTTTTAGCATTTAGAAAATGGAAATAATTCTCGTAATCCTTACTGACATAAAACAAGAAAAGTTTATGCTGATTTAATGTTAACAACAAACAAATGGTTGTCTGTTCAGTTCAAATCTCTAGTTTTGAGTTTATCCCGGGAAACGATTGAAAAATTTGCCCAAACCTTACAATTTATTTGGATATGTGTTAGGAAAACAGTAACATGCTTAAGAAATTATTTTTCTGACAACTTGCACATATCCTCAGATACACATATGCATACATGGGCAGATGGGTTGAAATAAATATGTGATTGAGAGTTGGCTTTTTACTGTCAGCCTATGACAGGATTTACTTAGTCCCTCTCACACACACTCCCTCTGTCTGTCTCGCAGCCTATTTATTAACTAAAGAGCTTTTTCTTTGTTTGTCAGGGAGGATTGTCCTCAATGGAGATTTTCTATGTAATCATCTGATTATCCATCAATTCCCTAAAAAGCCTCCGAGAGGCTCTGCATCCACATTATGCTCAAGGGCACAGCAATGAGAGACAAGAAAGGAAAGGGGAGGGGTTTCAGGAGGAAATGATCAAAATGGATTTTTGCTTCCTTACCTGTGACAAGTATCTGCATTTATTTTAGTTTTAGTTTTGCCTGCTTATGCATTCTTGAAATGTGTGACCATTGCAGCCTCATTCTCGTTTTCCACCTCCTTTTTCACCTGCCAGACTGGGCTTCTACATACACAATAATATGCCGCCTGGATTTGCCATCAGTGTGTTCTGGCAACTTGAGAGAGAGGGAGCGTCAGCTTGTGTGCATTTGCATAGAACCCTATGGAGATTGAAATTCAGATTGAATAGGTGTTTTTTCCTCCTCCTCAAGCTGTGCCTGGCTTGTGTATGACAAATCTGTTGCATTAACTCCCAGGGTAGGCCAGGAGCAGAACTGTTTGTGGAGCGACAAATTACACATCAGAGCTTTATTTAACATTCTCTACATGGCTACAAGCGATGAACTATTAAGATGTCAAATAGAAGAGCAGCGATAGAAGACATGCAACACTGCATGCAAGAATGCTAAAAATATTGGGGGAGCATAAGACATAAGACAGAAAGAAAAGGTCCATTCAAAAAAGCATTATCTGTGATGCTTTAAGAAGAGTAAGGTACGGTCCCATCCATTCATGTGTAAAATGAAGAAAAAAAAAAACTGACGAGGTGTTGAATAATAGCTTTAAAATTAGGGAATGAACAAGATAACAAAAGTGTCAATTGACAATATTTATCAAATGCCGTTCTTTCAATTAATTATGTATGTACAGTACTTCTGTCTGTTTTTCTCTCAAAATATAACAGCTCTTATAGCAATAAGTTATGTAATTAAATACCAAATCTTCTAGTTAAACAAAATCAGAATTTTTTACTCAAAGATTACAAAGCTACTAGTTTTGTTTTGCTTCAAAATTTGTGGTAAAGTTTGTCCAGGTTTCTTATATATTTGAAGATTTTAAAACGTTTTCTTCTCTCATTTTCATCTGAGAAGTAATTTTTATTCAAGTTTACAGGTTGATGTTATCAATTTATCCGTGAAAATGTTTTCTTTTGGATGTAACTCACATTTAGTCAGAATTTAAGTTAGGGATGTCCAAATGATAATGGTGCATCATGTAGCTAGCTAAGAAAACTTTAATATTCTGACAACACATCACTGAAAATACACGTTTAATATTTGTTTCTATTTCTAGTTATGGAAGAAATCTGGCCCAACAGAGATGGGGCTCTTTGCAGAAGTGCTGTGTTTTGATATGACTTGTTGACACTAGCTCATCACATGTTTTAGTACTGTTGTGGGTAATTGTGTTGCAGACAAAACTTACAAAAAAACATTGCAAAAATTTTTTCCCTGCTTTGAAAAAGTTGCGCTTTGCTTGTAAAGTCATATAATTAAAAAAATATTTTTTTAGTTGCGTTGTGTGCAGCTCTCTCACACAGTATGTAAAGCCGGTGAAATGACACAGATTGGAAACAGTCAACAGTCTCTCTTTCATTTTGAACATCACTGTTAAGGGGGAAACAAACTGTGTGAGAAAATCCAAGCTGTTCAGTGAAACACATTGGCATTGTGGGATTCATAAAAATGTCCCCTCAACAAATCCTTGCCAGAGTTACAAGTAACCACAGATCCATTTCGAAAGATTACAAGAAGATCTCCCTGTAAGACAATATAAAGGAATAAGTAAAAAACTGATCAATTCTGCACAGTGCTGTTTGTGAAAATAAGATAACATAGTTTAGCGATTTGTATAAACAAATGAACCATGAGTTCAGAAAATTAAGAAATTTAACCTGGTCTGTTTAAAGTCGTAAATTGGCCAAAATGTCTATTTCACCTACTCTGATATATGGGATTGGACCCTACTTTGAATATATGGATTAATAAACAATGTTTTTAATGTGTTCTTTGACCACGGCCTCACAAAAGATTTTATGAACCTTTTCCTATTACTATGGAGAATAGGGATTGAATACAAAATTCAGGCACCGATGAGTTCTGGTGCGGAGCTATCATTTGTTCCTTCCTGTTCGTCATATAAAATATTAAGTAGCCACTTCTTCACTAAAGAGAAAAGGGGCCCTACTGACTTTTTGCACTCTTCTAAGTATCTAAGAGAACACAGTAGTGTGTCTGCATTCATTGTACTCAGACATGTTATTTTCTCTCAAACTTTGCCATTCAAGACTTCTTGACATGTTGTTTTTCTTTTTTTTTTTTTTTTTTTGTCTGGCCCACCTCAGTTACACACTGTTAAAACTTGGTCATTGTCCTGATGATAAGTGCCACATGCTCCTGAGTGAAGTGGCTGGAGACACTAGTCCTGGACTGAATGGAGAGTAGACAGCGACACACAGACTCTTTGTCCAGACAAAAGAAACACTCTGCCCTGAACAGGCCCTGATTAAATAGATGGTGATTGAAGTTTTATTTCGGCCAGGAGGGTAACTACAGCTTTTCTTCCCCTGAGGTGTGGAGGTCCAGCTTCATCTTGATTTTGCTCCCAGACTTTATTTTTTTATGTAAATCCCTTTTTCCCGCAGATCTGGCCCCTGCGTTTGTACACTTACACTAGCACATTTAACTGCATTTATCCCCTGTTTTGTTTTTATTAAGTTTGACATGTCACATTACAGCTGGGGCCATCAAACACTTAGGAGTTGGAACTTTCGTGACAAAATAAAATTATAAACTTGACTATTCACACTTTGGTAACATGCATTGACTATTAAGAAAATGTTCTTCTTGCCCGCTTTAAAGGAAATGACTATCTAAATTGCAACCAAATAATGTCAGTCTCCATGTCAGCTCCAACAAAATAAATTAAAAAAAGCAACTGAGTTTGAATATCTCTTTCTGTTGCACCGTCCTTCTCATCTGCCTCTTTTCTGTTACTGAATTCTCAACATCACTTTTCACAGCCTGAGGGACTGTTTCAAAGCCATTTTAAAGCAGCTAGCTTGACAAATTTTCTGCTGTATGTGTCCCTTCACCAATACTACCAATGTGACATGCCGGTGATCTTTTAGTCAGTGAAAATGTGCGCGAGTAGATAAATATCTGTTCTGGGTCTTTACCTTTTGTCTGTGTTCTTTAACAGAGTTTTGCGCCTTGGCCATTGTGAATTGCTTCTGAGTCAAGTGTAAAAATGGACTGTTTTTACTACCATACATTCCTAAGGCAGGAGATCTGGGAGGGCTTCATCTTTCCTCGCCTCCAGAGGCACACAAAATGTTTCATGTTCTTGAAGACTGGAGTCAAACGGAGCTCTGCACATGAAGGCACTTACTGAAGGTTGCGATAGATTGATCTGCTCTTTTTTTTTAGCTTTCTGTGCATGCTGTCTGTATTTTTTGTGTGTCTTGTGGCAAGTTTTAAAGCTTAGTGCCTGTGATGAATTGCAGCAGCAGTAGAGACAAATTTGAACGTCGAAGAGTGTTTGGTTTGCTCAGGAATTGTAGCTGCCTCTATACTCAGTGTAATGATGAAGAACTAGGCACGTACAGCAAGGGGAGGCGTGTGAGTGTGGCAAATGAAAAGCACAAAAAAATGTACCAATATGACCAAGCAGACAAGGAGTTGGGCCATTATAAATCTGTTGGTGTTTTCACAAGTCTGTGTAGGGAGTTAGTACAACCAACTCCAAGTACCAAGGGGACACTGCCCTCACTACAGAATCTTTAGTATAAAGAAGTGTTAATGTCAAGGGAGTATGTACTTTGGCTGTGTTGGACCACTTGTTTGCTGAATATTGGACCATTTGCACGTTGCTGGACGCCACCAGGCCTCCTGGCGTTTTCGGCCATTTTGTATCCAGGACATTGAGACTGATATGTCTCAATGTGACAGGGCGCCCCTGTCTGACGTCACAGGACGCTATATAGGAAGGCACCCATTTTGACCATTCGCTTTTCAGCTGGAGACCGTGACAGTGCCACGGTTACCAACATCTGAAGCATCACCTGGAGAAGAGTCCCGAGTGGATCTCATTTATTCTCTCTCGTTGGCCAACAAAGAATTCATTACTGAGGTTTCTGGAATACGATGGCCAGAAATTTCACTTTGCCGATTGAAGACGTGAGCTGAACACGTAACTAAAAAAACACAGGGTTTCAAGGAGACGAACCGCCACCGTGTTTTGGTCCTAGTCGACTTTGATGGTCAGATCATATTTTCCCTTTCGCCAAGGAGGCCAGAGGACGAAGATTGACCGCTTTTCCTGAAGTTAACTGTGGACGCACAGTAACTTCCAACTCCCACCTCCATTCGCTCTCAACTCCGCTGAGAAAGAAGGCTTCGACAAGTAAAACCCATCCTTTATTTTTATTTCTTTCTTAGAAAGCCTGGGCAGGGTACAAGAGGTTTTAGTGCGATTAGATTCGCTATTTAATCTAATGTGTTCTGAATTATATGTGCATGTAAACTTGTTATTGAAACTTTGATGTGCCGTGCTGATGTCTGGAGGCCGCTGGGCTACCCATCTTTGTGTGTGTTTTGCGGAGTTACTGAACACCTGAGAGCAAGCGCAGGTGCGCTGTGAGACTGGACTGTTAAAATAACCTCATGGTGAAATTCCCCATTTCCTTTGTCTTCAACCTTACTGCTTGCTCGCTTGCCGCCAAACGTTTTATAACCCTTTGTCTGCTCACCTCGCACTGTTGGGGGAAGTTTTATGACTGAGTATAACTGAGTTACAGTGGAACTGTGCCCCAACATCCTCACCACCACACCCCTTTTTTTCATATTATCATTTTTGCCATAACTGCTGGTTTGATCCCACTGCTGTTTTGCTTTATTTTTGTTTAGGTACGTATTTTACCCCTTTTGTGTAGAACTTTGCATGTTTGAGTAGGTGAAGATTATTAAATCGGAAGAGCAGATGTATCAGGGCTGTGATTTAATAAATATTCACATACAGGGGTTGGACAATGAAACTGAAACACCTGTCATTTTAGTGTGGGAGGTTTCATGGCTAAATTGGACCAGCCTGGTAGCCAGTCTTCATTGATTGCACATTGCACCAGTAAGAGCAG
>JAHUTJ010033887.1:0-22572 GCA_036250325.1 Characodon lateralis
AACTTGTTTCCCAACGATCTCACATTGCCCATCATAATCGACGGAAGAGATGGTTTGAACTTCCTCCTTCTCTCTCTTCTCTTAGCTCCTGCTCTGCATCCACAGCGTCTCCTTTTCAACTCATCAGAGATTTGGGGTTGTAGCTGAAGTATTATTTGAGCTTTTGCTCCCTATAAGGGATGGGGTAAATGCAGAGGACAAATTTCGTTGTAATGCACATGTGCAATGACCAATAAAGATGATTATTATATTATACAGAGATATTAATCAGCTGCTCTCGGTTGTAAGAAACAACCCCGTTGCCATGGCAATGCATCATAACAAATGTCCAAAAATAGAAAGTATTAAGAAATATCCTCCAAGCTGCACAGCATCCGACACTGGAGAGGACAGTCATCAAAAAAAATCAACTGTATCCACCACAAGAGGAATAGTTCCCAAAAAAGAATAAATCAGAATCAAAAGTAACAGAGCTACTCCAACCTGCTGCCACCTTGAGCGGCACAATTCTAGAATTAAATTAATTTAATTAAATTTAATTAGAATTAAATTTTAGAATCAAAGCTTGTAGAACCTCCTCCAGCAGGAGTAACTCGGCTGGTTTTCTATCTGACCTCATCATCTCTTACATCATCGTGAAGGAATCATGGTCCACTCTTCATTCCAACGTGGCTTCAGCCCATTGAGGCTTTGCTTATGCGCTGTTCCACCACAGCATTTTAATTAGGTTGACGCCCGGACTTTGACTAGGCCATTGCAACCCCTTAATTCTTTTTCAGCCATTCTGTTGTAGATCTGCTGCTGTGTTTGTGATCATTGTTCTGTAGATGACCCGGTTTGGACCAAGCTTCAGCTGGACTCACATCTAGAATACTACATGTTCCACTCAGTGACTGCAAGGTACCCAGGTCCTTTGGCCAGACATGGTGCTGTGCTTTATGGACTAACATCTCTCCTTTGGTCTCATCTGATGGGGAGCAAGGGTTGGCTCTCTAAGGTAATTGCTGATGTCTTTCCGCCCTGGCCTGTATGCTGCAAAGCAACAAACTTCCTGACATGCTGCAGTTATAGAGGTTCTCCCACTGAGAATCAGTCCATAAAGACCGGATCATGTCTGTTTTGCCCTGATAGGTAGAACCCTGGAGGATCTAGGGTATGTTTAAACTGTGTGAGCGTCTGCAGACACTGAGCCGGTCATCTGTGGTTTATCTCAGAATAAGTTAACCTGACCTGATTCTCGGCCTGATGGTTCTGTTTGTCCCAGTTGTGTCACTGACTGATACCGACCACACGTTTCATCTGTCATTACCAGAAGAATTTCATCTGAATTCAAGCTGAAAGTTACTGAGCAGCTTAGTTATTTTTCCCCTAAAGTGAAAACATCCGATAAAAACAGAAGTCTGGTTAATGGAAGGTGAATATAAAGAAATGATGGGTGCTTCAGGACTTTTCCAGCATATTTTAATTGAGCAGAACATTTTTAAAACTTTTCCATTAAAAACTGAAGCGTCAGGAACAGCAGGGCAACTTTCTCAGCTTCTCCTCACTTAATCTACTGACAGATCTGAACGTCTGTAGGGTTTTATCATCAGCGACCTTATTTTCCTCTGTCTCCTTCAGTCCGACAGGGAAGAAGTTCCGAAGTAAGCCTCAGCTGTCCCGTTACCTTGGAAACACCGTGGACCTGGCATGTTTCGACTTCCGCACAGGGAAGATGATGCCCGGAAAACTGCAGAAGAACAAGCAGAGATTCCGACACGACGCGCACAGCCTGGCTAAGGTAACAGGAATGGATCCCACCTGGGGGCAAAGCTTAGACAGATTATCGGATTAACAGAGATCTTCCTGCTGGGAGTCAACAGTTCAGACAGGGAGCTGAAACACCGGTTCTGTTGTCCCCATCAACTGAGCTGTTTATCCTCACATGCTTTTAGTCCTGTGAGTCTCTGTCTGAGCTCTGACTCTTCTCTGTGGTGGGACTGGGATCTGTCCGACCTCCGTGGGTGTTTCCAGTCCGATCCGTCTCAGTTCTGTGGAAGTTTCCGCTCTGACTCAACTCTGGTGTGGTTGGTGTCCATCCTGTTGGTTTCTCAGTCTGGTTTCAGTCTCGCCTGACTCATTCTCAGGGTAGTTCTGTGCCTTTTAAACTTGTTGGCTCGGACCGGTCCGGTTCTCAGTAGTGGTGTGAACCGAACCTTTTCCTCTTTGTCAGAATCAGTCTGGACCACAGAAACACATCATGTGTTTTATCAGGGTTTTCATCGGATAGTTCGATGAATCTGTTCAGAGTCAGAAGTTTGTGCAGAAATCTTTTCAACGTTCCTTTTAGATGCTGGAATCTGTTCAAACTTGAGAATCTGCTGAGCTTTCAAAGATATCTCTTAGGGCCAAGAATCTGTTCAGAAGCAGGAAATGGTCAGGTTCTGTTCTGAAACGGAGTGAAAAAGCAGCCGAAGTCCAAAGAAAAACCCAGAGGACCTAGTTATCAGGAACACTTTCAAGGTTTTCAAGAAGGCCTGAATCAGAAACTGAAAGAACCAAATGTTGCTAAAGGTCACTTCTTTACATTCAACTACAGGCTCCCGCCAGCACCGACCCAAAGTCACAGAATAACTAGTAACAACCAGTAAAAGCCTTTGCTCTGCAGGCAGGATCCTGGTAATTTAAGCAGGTAAAATGCTAATTAGAACTACAACAAAAACTGTTGAGGCTGCTACGCTCAGAAGAACTGCTGGAACTGGTTTCCTGGAACCAACCTGGCGTTTTAACAGCCCATACATATTTTAAAAGGACTGAGCTGCATGTTAGCCCGCCTTATCTGTTCAGATGTGTGTTCAGAACCATGGCAGAAGCAGTTAAATGTCTAGGATGATGATCGTTCTGCTTCTGCAGGCTGGAATCAGATGTGTGTGTGTGTGTGTGTGTGTGTGTGTGCTGACACGGTCGTTGACTCTATTCACACGTCACTCAGGAACACACTCTTGCATTCCTGTTGTTGCCACGGCGATGAGTTAACCCTGCAGCTCCCGATGACTGACGGGTTTATGCTTCCGTCTCTGGTTCAGGAAGTAGATTCAGGGAGGGAAGTAAGGAGAGGAGAGAGGGGTGGGAGCTGGGAAGACAACACCAACACTTTTCCGTTTTCCTCCCCAGGGAGGCAAACCGGACCTGAACACAGCTTTGCCCATCAGGCAGACAGCGTCCATCTTCAAACAACCCGTTACCAAGGTTACAAGTCACCCTGGAAACAAGGTGAAGACAGACCTGCAGAGAGCCATCGAGCAGCCCCGACAGGTGAGACCCAGACACCTCGGGGGGGGGGGGGGGGGGTCCAGGGCATCACACATCAGGTGAAGGTGGGAATGGTTGTCATGGCAACCAGTGCCACGAGAAGGTGCTGGGGGGGTCATGGGAAATAAGCTCTGAGATGAAATGATGGACGAGAAGAATTATGTTATAATTATAAATACATGAACATATGGACACAGTTTACTCATTTAATGGAATCCAGTCAGCCATAACATTATGACCACATGCCACCAGAACAGTTCTAATCCTCCTCTTGCAGCTGTAGAGAGGCTCTGATCCAACTCTCTGAACTGCACAGTTTGTTCTTTTGGTCCTGACAGAAAGTCCTGCTGCCTGATGTATCCCAGCCCCTGACAGGAGACACGGGACCCTGAGGGTTTCTCCCGGCAGCGGTCAGGACGTTGTAGCTGACCGTGGTCCTGTGGTTGCATTCACTCCAGGATGTTCAGGAACTTTTCAGTTTGGGACTAACAGGTGATGTGTTTGTGTCCGCAGCTGTTCTGGGAGAAGCGGCTGAAAGGTCTGCGGTCGTCGGACGTCACAGAACAGGTCCTTCGTACGATGGATCTACCCAAAGGCCTGCAGGGTAATCCCCTAACTTCATGCTGAACCAGCTTCCTGCTTCCGGTTTGTCCTCTGATCTTCCCGTCCTCCTCATCTCTGCAGGTGTCGGTCCAGACTCCAGCGACGATGTTCTGCTTTCAGCCATCGCCAGCGCTCTGCACATGAGCTCGGCCCCGATCACAGGCCAGACGTCCGTGGCTGCTGAGAAGAACCCGGCTATTTGGATGAACACGTCGCAGCCCCTCTGCAAGGCCTTCACAGTGACAGACGAGCAGATCCGGTGAGACGCCAGCTCCCAGGATGTTGAGAAGACGGGCCAGAGTCAGGAAAAGTGAAGAGTGCAGGGAGATGCAGTTGTAAAGCTTGAATGAATTATACTGCATGCTTTTTCTGTGGTTTAGTTCAAAGAGTCTGACTGATCTGAAATACAAATGAAAACAGAAACAAGCTGGAACCATTTAACTTAAGGATTTTCCAGGTCTGGATTAGACTGGAAAATAAGGAATGGAAAAATATTTTTCTCCCAGCATGTGCATACATACTTGGTTCAAGATCGAGAAAGTTGGCAAAAGTTCTCAGCAGGTTCCTCAGGAAATGTTGGGATTGGCTGGACTCAGACTGGATGTGGTGATTTTCTTATTGCTTCTCGCAAACCATCAAGGCACTTCTGGCAGTCAGACAGCAGGGGGCGCTGTGGGAACACTCTGCACATTCACTAAATCCATCAGCAGATTCTTCACACTTTTATTACCTCTTCTTCCTAGTATTTTCTCTCTGTATCCATCTTCCTCCTTCCCGATGTTTCCTGTTCTTCTTCTCTTTCCTCTTCCTTTCATCCCTTCTTGACTTCATTTTCTGCACCTGTCCAGTATTGCATCCTTTTCTTCCTCCATTTTCTTCTTTCATTTGCACCCCTCCTCCTCTCACCTTTCTCCCTCCAGCATTATTCCCTTCTGCTCCTCCTCATTTTTTATCTCTTCCCTCCATTAATTTCCCATTCTTTCTCCATCCCTCCTCTCTGACTCTCCAGCTGAATGTGCCTGTCATCCCAAATTGCTCCCATTCCTCTCCTCTGCCACCCTCTTCCCCTTCGCCATGTTTCATTCCTCTTTGTGTTTTTCATTTTTCTCTTCCGTGTTGGAAATAATGTAAAAGCAGGAGGATTCTGGTCCTTTGTCACGGGTTTATCTGATTCCTGGGGTTTGTACCATGTGGATTCAGTCCAGCAGCTCCATGTTTTAGTGGTTCCAGTTCTGTTCACTGCAGCCCATTGCACAAACATCAACCTCAGCCTCATCCCGCCCAGGGAGGCGCCTCCTTCCTGCTTTGCTCACAGATTCCTGAATATTTGAGTCTGGTTGTTAAGGTGGACAGAGCACACAGCAGCTTTGCTGTGGTGCTACACTCTGTTTCCACACTGAACATCACAGTTGTGCTGGGAGCGTTCTCGTCTCTGAAACTTGAAGCTTTAAGTCTGATCGATGGAACGTTTCAGCTGGAGAAAATGTTCAGTGTTGAAGGAGAAAGCCTCTTGTTTCTAGAAACCATTTGGAGAAGGACTTAGGTTTTCAAAGCTGCATCTGAATGAAGGACTGGACCTCTGGAGCAGATGAGACCAATGTAGAGATGTTTGACCAGGATCCACATCTCCACGTTTTGAGGAAACTAAACAAACCATATCAGGAAAAAACACCCCATAACAAATAGTAAAGCACGGTGGTGGAGGGAAGAGGATGGGGGCCACCACATGAGTCCTAATTCTGAACAGATTCCAAAAACTGTAATTATCAGCCTCCTGACTCTGAACAAAACCCAACAACTAAACACATTCCTGAACAGAGTTCTGCTAAATCTGATCAGATTTTCAACAAACTCCTCAAGCAAGGATGTGTTTTTTCTCCATATTTGCTCATTTTTGCATAACAGTAGTGATGATGTGGAACCTGTTGTGTTTTTGTACTCTAGAGGAGAGCCTGGTAAAACCCTGGAGCTTAAATTTCTCCGTGACGAAGCAGAAAGAGTTCCAGTGAGCGCAGCGGGGTTCAAAGCTGGGTAGATGTGGAGATAACTCTGGTCTGAGCTCAGTGAATGTGAACAGAGGCTGAACATGTCTGTGTCTGCAGGGAGCAGGAGCTGAAGGTGTACCAGGCCCGTAGGAGCCTTCAGGAGGCGCTGACGGCCGACAGTTTAGCGAGGGCAGCCGAAAACACCCGGGAGCTGCTCCAAGGAAAGACGGCCTGAAGACGAACAGGTGAGTCAGGGGAACCGGGCTCACAGCTGGGCCACGGCGGGCTGCACCGCACAGTCTGTGGGTGAAGGCTGACCTTTGCTGGTTGTCATGGTAACTGATATGCAGACAAGGTCCAAGGGTTAAGGTGAACGAGAGAAGCAGAGAGACAGCAAAGGATTTTATTTAAACCCGGAAGAATCCAGACTTAATGAATCTGGAACCGATCACTTCACAGATCTTAGTTCTGATCTCTGTTTATTCAAAGCCTCAGGAACCATCAGAGGAGAGTAAAGTTTACAGACTCCAACAGATGGGACCATGAGCTGCACAATCAGAGGATTTCAGCTCAACAGATCATTTTATGTCCACACCAGAACCTCCTGTTTCTGTGTCCATTTTGTTCCCATTTCTTCCCCCGACACCTAAAGAGCTTCCTGCATCAAAGATACCAGTCCATGAAGAGGTCCAGCTGTTTTCTCCCATTCTTCCTGCAAACACATCTTAAGTAGCTCGACAGTACAGAGTCATGGTCCAGTTTCTGGTTCTTAAGTTCTCCACCGTTCTCTATAAGGGACGGCTCAGGACAGCACGTGTCCCGGTCCGTACCCTCTTCTTCCTCAGCCATGCCTTTAGAAGTTCTTTTGGACTGGGGTTGCTTTAACATCTCTCTTGGACTTTTCCACTTCCATTCTGACATCACAGAGGTGGAAACGAGGTCTTCCCCATACCATGATACATCCCCAGACCTCACAAAACTCCTGCAAACCGAGGAGAGGGGCATCGATTTCTGCACTCCGATTTAATGCCTGGTACACGAATATCTGGTCCAGGGGCAGCGGCCCTGGGCTCAGATCATCACACAGCAGGAATGTGGTCTGACATCACTGTTGGAAGAAATGGAGGAAGAGGAGCATCCATTTCCACATATTTTTTACTTTGATAATGTACTGCATTTTCTCAAAGCTCTCTTCTCTCACTCTGACTGACTTGCTCTGAAATATCTCTGCTCTCGGATAAGACCTGCGCTCTTATGTCTGCTCTCGCTGTAAGAACAACAGCTGCCCCTGAAAGACAGTTAAGATATGGTCATTCTTTTGGCTGGACCTGTTGCTAGACGGAGATACCAGTTTGATCCAGGAGAGCAAAGAAAATCTGCAAGCAGCGACAGCAGAGCTCAGAGCGTAGGCCAGTGTCAGCGGAGAACGTTTGGGTGTGAGGTCACAGAAGATGTTGGTGAAGGAGAAATTAAATCTGAGCAACATACTTTAACTGTAAATATGAACATTTGTGGGCAGCCAAGATTTTGAGTTGGAGCAACACAGTCTCTGAGTGTAAATATATGGAATACAGCTTTTAATTTGAATATTAAGCTCCTGATCTTGGAAGGAACAATGCCTCACAATGTTGGGATTTATGGCTGACAACAGGCAGGATGTCCCTTTTCCTCTTTGCTCCATCATCATCCCACCCCAGATGCTTCAGGGAATCTTTCATAGACCTTCTCTGAGGAGCGTTGTTTTGAGTCACTTCAGGGATTTTTCTGCCACACCTGGTGTCAAACTGGAGATCCTCCTATCATTACAGCTTCTTCTGAAGTGGACCTTCGTTCTGCTGTGTCTGTGTCTCTGGGAGGAAACCAGCATGTTTTTCTCTGCAGAACCTGTCACTGTGTGTTAGCTGTGCTGCAGATGCTGATGTAATTCCCTGCGTCTGAATGAAACGTAGGGATGCAGTTAAACATGCATGAATGTTCAGTGTTTTAAGGCAGATGGATGGAGACTGAGGATGGTGATGTTTCTGCAGACGTGATCAGGATTGAAACTCTCAGTGGGGCCTCAATAGTTCATCATATCTTGGTGATGAATGGTTACCAGCATCCATGTTTTAAACAGTTGGACCTCAGCTGTGATGTTCTGGTTCTGAAATGCTGTGCCAGATGTAACAGGATGCACACCTTCCAGAAAGGTCCACTGTTGTCTCTTCAGTCCACAGAATATTTTGCCAAAGATCTTGGAGATCATCAAGATGTGAGACGGGCCTTTATGTTGTTTTGGGTCAACAGTGGTTCTGGCCTTTGAACTTTGCCATGGAGGCCACAGTCTCTCTTTCTTATTGTTGAGTAATCACCTCTGACCTTAACTGAAGCAGTGAGGCCTGCAGAGCTTTAGATGTTGTTCTGGGTTCTTCTGGAACCTCCTGATGAGTCCTTGGTGAGCTCCAGCAGTAATGTTGGTACATCGGCCTCTCCTGGGCAGGTTCTCCGCTGTTCCATGTTCTCTTCATGCGTGGATGATGGTTCTCCTACTGAATCTCTTTGGATCAGGACATAATGTGTTGATTTAAGAGATCTTTTATCCTACTTCATGTTGTCAGACTGGGTCTATTTAGGCGATTACTAGATTCTGCAGGTAAGACGGTAATCAGAACTAGGGTTGGATTACGGAACTGAACCAGCCAATGTAGTTTAATGACAGTTAATTGGTGATTTAACCAGGGGAGTAATTACTTTTTCACACAGAGCCAGGCTGGTCTGGATACTGTTTTCACTTAGTAATTAAATCATCGCATGGAAACAGTTCATTTGTGTCAATATTGATTCATTAATTGTCTGCAGATAAATAAGTGTTAAACCTGAAGCTCTGGATTAGCGCCTGAAAACATGAAATATCTCTGGTTTTGGATTATAAAGAACTGATTCAAACATTTCATTAATCATCAAATGACTTTTATTAAAAGAAACTTACTGATATCTAGTGGTGAGCTTGAACATAACAGCCATTTATAAATCTGTTGATCCATTTGGCAGAAGCTTCAATCCAACGGGAGCAAAAAATTCAGACTCAAAGTTGTATGCAGGTTTCCTTCAACCTTTGACCTGCAGGTCACCCATCAGAGACGACCTGCAGCTCTGAGCCTTCCTAACAGCAGATAAGATAATATCACAAGAATCTATAAAAAGCATAGAAACGGTTTAAACTGAAGCTGTCTGTCAACATGCAGGTAAATTCAGGTGGAGGACCTGAGGACGGCTCAGATTATATCTGTTTACAAAGACAGACTCTTTATTATATATCTGAAGACAATAATCTGGTGACTTTAACCAGAGCAGAAGAACTGGGAGCATTTTTAGTGGATCAAATTCATCAGATAAACATGAAGTTAAGATTTGTTTGGTAAATGCTGTCAGGTTGTTTGTCCTGATACAGATCTGCAGTTAATGCAGCTGGAGGGTGTGTGTGTGTGTGTGTGTGTGTGCTCTAAAAGCCCACTGAGGAGGAGCTGTTTTTCTTTTTCTGTGGAGGAATTCATGCAGATTTATGCAGATTGACTCCATGGAAGCCGTTTGGGCTTAAAGGGGCTGAGATGCGAGGATTGATTACTGATGGAGGTTTTATTATAGCTGGACAACAAGCTGCCTCCATCTCCTCTTCACAGCAACCTGTTTCATCTGTTCAGAAACTGTCCAGCAGGTGGCAGTAACATGCTGGCGGAGGAAAACTCATCAAACATCTTTATTTTACTGTTAGAAGCAGATGGACCCGGTGATGAAGACCTAAACAAACCTGGAATGAACAGCAAAAAGCTCAACCCTGATTACGCCCCAGAATCTGATCTCTGTTCTTTGTAACGTGGGTGAAGCCTGATGTGTTGATGTCAGCAGGTTATCCCTTGAGTGCAACGCCACAGACTGGGTCGTATGGAGCGCAGCCAAGTGTTGCCCTCCCCCACCTGTTGCTGAGAGTTGTTAGTCAGCTGTGCATGATGGCTGAAAGAGCATCATTCAGCCCATCCATGCATCCATCCTCCATCCATCCAGATAGAGATTAAATTACACACAGTTGGACTCTTTACAACAGGCCTATCAAGGCAGTTGGTTGCTTATGATTTATTTAGGGGTATCACAGTAAAGGGGATTAAATAAAAATGCAAGACGTTTTCAGATTTACATTTTAAACCATTTATAAAAGCATGAATAATTTTCTTTTACTTTATAGTTCTTCTCTACTCGGTGTTGGTCATTACATAAAAACACAGTTTGTGGTTGGAAACGGGACAAGCTGTGGAAAAGTTCTAAAGGTGGAAATATTCTGGATGTACGTCTTCCCAGAACAACAGAATAACGTCATAAATTAAAGTATTTAAAACATTTGATGCGTTTGTTTCTTCTTCATGTAGCTGCTGTAGGATTCCCGTGTTTTATTCGGAAAGCTCCTAACTTCCTCCACCTTCTGAGGGCCTCGGAGCTGCTAAACACACTCGGTGATGAACTCTGTGTGTCTCTTGAGTGTCATTGTTTCAGTTCTCACTGCGTCTGCTTCAGCGTTTTCATGTTTCGGCCTGATAATCCCTGCCTCGGTCTTAATTACTCCCTAATAATTAGAAAATCCTGATAATCTGCAGCTTAATCGACACGCACACGCACACAGACTGGGCGGGTTTCTCTGTAGGACTTTTAAGCAGATAATTCTCTCTGTGCTTCAACGTTAATTAGCAGCAGCTGAAAACTGCCTGAATCAGCTCCTCTGGAAACTCCAGCTAATAATCACGTCTGTCTGCTCGCCGTCAGCGGAGGGAACCTGTAGTCTCCATCAGATAAAACCAGTCTGCACATTTAAAGGAACAGTCCTGCGTTTGCTGCAGGGGTGGAGAGGATGATTTCAGGCCTGAACCCGAGCTGTGAAGAGAGGAAAACATGAAATCCTGGAAAAAATCAAAAAACATTCCTTGACCCCTGCTTGCAGTCAGAGGCAACACAACACTAGAGCTGAAAGCAGATATTTACATACTCTGCATATAAAGGCATATTAACCCTTTTCCTCCCTTTCCGACGTGAAATCAGATCCAACTTTTCCGGTTTCAGATTAGTTATGACGAACAAGATCACTTCTGTTTGCTAAATGCCAGAATTATGACTTTAATACTTTGTTTAAATTCAAAACTCCCCACATATTTCCTTTTAATTTGTAAAAGGGTTGTAGTTTGGCCCATTTCTCCTGACAGAACCGATGTAACTGGGTTAGGACTGTAGGAGAACCTGTTCTGTTCATTCGTGTTTTCTGGGGCTGAGATCAGCCCTGATTGTCCTGAAGCCTCTTAGTAACTAAGCTGGTGATATCCTGAGCAGATTGTGCATTTAGAAGACCCATCTGTGTCTGAGCTTTAGCTTCCTGGTGGATGGTTTGAGATGTTGCTTCAACATTTCCTGATTATCTTTTTTCATCTACAATCTGTTTTTCTCTGTTGCCTCTGCAGTGATGGCTTCTTGCCTGTCAGTCCATGTCGGTACTGGACTTGTTTCCCTGTGGGTAATGACTCACTCACCAGCTTCAGCAGTATCTTCACAAGGTCTGCAGCTATTGTTCTGGGGTTGATTCACACATTTCACAGCAGAAACAGTTCATCTCTGGGGTTCAGAGATGAACTGGTTCTGCTGTGAACTAGTTCATCTCTGTGGGACACAGAACCCGTATCCTACCATGGCGCTATGATGCAGGACATTCCCAAGCTGTTTGTTCCTGCATATAACTGTTTGAACAGATGAACGTGGAACCTTCTGGTATCTGGACCCAAGGATGAACTGGACTGGTGGAGGTCCACAGTTCTCTTCCTGGTATCTTGAAAAACTTATTTTGTGTGTTTGAGGTGATGCCTTAAAATGCCTCCAGGTGTTCCTCCATTTAACTCTAATGTTGGGCATTTAACCTATCAGAAGCTTACGGAGCCATGACATCATCACCTGGGTCTTCCCAAACCATTTAGAGGCTCAGTGATCCTAGAAATAACTGTTAATCCTAACTGAGCTGGTTTCACATGTTTGTGTAGAAGTTGATCTTCAAATATCTGAAGACATTTTTTCCAAGTTGAATCAATGAAAAGCTTCATGTTTTGCAGGATGGAAACAAACTGAACAGAAACTTAAACTTTCTTCTGTTTTAGACTGAAAGTTAACTGCTTCCTCCTGTCCGTTTCTCCTCAGAGCCTATCTGTCCACCAGCCTCAGGGTTATCTCCATCTTCACCCAAATCAAGACTGCACACCTAGAACTCCCCACAGACCCAAAATCAACCAGCATCGACCTGCTTCGCCCAACCTTCCTGCTCAGGAAACCGTTTCCACACCGGACATCCGCCTGATCCGGAGCAGCTCAGACTGCAGGAACACTGAGAGCTGCAGCAGCAACCAAAGCCTTCAACCAGCATTCATCTTTTCTACTGACGCACCTCCTGATGCCGTCAGTCTTCTTCTCGTCAGACTGACGGCATTAGAACCAAAGCTGAAAACTGCAGGACAGCTTGTGCTAACTGCTAAACTGATTATTGGAGGCAGATGTCATCAGCTTGAAGTCTTCAGGGTGTAATAATTATGAGAATTTACATATTAAACAGAATAATTACTTATTTAAGACAAATTTTATACCTTCAGAGAACTTTAGTGTACATTTCTTCGACTGGAGAAAATAAAAAGATTATATTCAGTTTGCTTGTGGTTTTTAATCCTAGATGATCAGGTTGGAGACTGGGAAACATTTTCCCTCCATTTAGAGTCATGTGACTTCCTGCAGCAAACATCTGGCTCTTCACCTCTGGTCCAGGTTCTCGGGAGAAGTTTCCATCCGTTCATCATAATTTAGGTCTTTCAGCTGTTCTGCTTCCGGGGTGGAATAATTTTACAACAAACATCTGCAGAGAATCTGGAGCACAACTGAACCAAATGCACCGGTACCACTGGCATTGAAACAGTCCCGCACCATGGTACTGCCACCACCATGCTGGACAGTTGGACTGGCAGCTTCCTAAAGTTCTACATGCAGCCTCAAATATGTACACCCACACTGATATTTGGGTCAATGTTTTAAGTCACACCTGGACTACTAGCTTCTGGACCACTAACGAGAAGCTTTTGGTATAGTTCTGGCTGATGTTGGACCACACTTCTTGGCAGAATTGGTAAAACTCCTTTAAATAAGTTGCTCTCTTAGCATAGACCCGACTTTTATCCTTCCAGAAGCTTGATGTTAGCCATTTGTCCAGTCCAAGACCAGTCTGGATGAGTGCTTGGGATCATTAGCCGGGTTAGACCACCCAACTGTGTCTGAGGTTTACCTTTTTGACCCAGACTGTCCCCCTCAGAGAAAATGAAGTTGGGGAGGATGTTCCGAAACCACCAAAGCTCAAGCCTGCTCTGAACTGGAAGCTACTCCAACACCAGTGTCACTGTTCTTTCCTTGGAGGATGGCGACCAGGAAAAAAGCCTCTGCTCCAAACTGAACCAGTTCAAGCTGGAATTAAATCGGCAGGCTGAATGTCTCCTGAAGAAACGCTTGATGGTCAGATGAGACTGAGACAGATTTTATTGTAAAGTCTAGGCTTTCAAAACTAAAGAACCATCTTTTAAACATGGTGGTAGCGTCATGCTGCAGGACCGTTTGGTTGCTTGTGGGTCTGGTGCATTGCACAAAGAAATAACGCAGGACCAAATCCATCTCAAACTAACAGCTAGATGTTCATGAAAGGACGTGGAGCTCTGAGGAGAACGTTTTATTCCTTCCAGGTTTCTGTGGCAGAGATCAGAATCACATACAGACATTTAATTAGTTTGGACTTTTGGCCAGGTGTTGGAGACATTAAGTGTTCTCTTTCATAAATCAAATCAGTCCATTTATACAGACTTAAATTTAATTACAGACATTCCAGTTTGATCCCAGTCCAACGCTGTCTAAGGAAGCCCAGCTGATTGCATCGAGTCTTTAGCTTTGCAGCAATCCCTCCTCCTGAGGAAGAAACCTCCAGCAGAACCAGAACCAGGCTCAGGATGAGCAGCCATCTGCTGCAATCAACCTGTGTTTCAGTCAATCTCCACATCACATTTTCTTGCTGGTTTCTCTGTCATTAGTTGGAAAACTGCATTTTATCTGAACTTTCATGACTCACTCCCAGCTTCTCTGGGCACAAACTTTCTTCTGTTCCTCCAGAACAAGGCTGTGCTGTTTGTTCTGTCCAGATGTTGGACTCTGGTTTTGTGATCAAATGTGTTAAAAACAGGCTGAGACAAAGCAGGCTGCCAGTGCTGCCCTCATTTGCATCAGCTAATGACTTTATGATGCCAGTTTCTGATCGCTGCAGCCTCACATTTAAAATCCTGCTTCAGAGCCAGATGCTCCCATCTCTCCTTATCTCCGTCTCTTCCAGAGGTTCCAGTTTCCCAGCAGCATCAGCGGCTCCGCTTGTGATCTGCATCCTAAAACAAAAGGAGCAACATATAAAACATAAAGCTCAGATATTGTTGGAGCAAATGAATATTTAACTGTACCACAGCGAAAATGAATGTGCTGCCGGAGCTGCTTCCAGATGGGTGTAAATGACTGCAGATACTTGGCTTCAGTATCATCTGCAGCTGTGAAGAAGTTTTTATCCCCCTTTTTGCTTTTTGGTCAAATCTAAATGTTTCAGGTCATTAAACAAATTTCAGTCAAAGATGAAACTGAGTAAACTCAAAAAGCATCAAATGATGATTTTCTCCTTTAAAGGGAAAAGCTCCAAACCAACGTGGCCAAATTAGTTTACTGTGATTCACCAGTTTTGGACACCTAAGATCAGGTAAACTAGCCACACTCTGCTATAATTACTGCCTGACCTGTAGAATATTATATTACTGATAATAAAATCACTTAAACAGCACCTGACCGGCAGCATGAAGTAGGCTAAAAGATCCCAAAAAGCAACACACCAAGACCCGATCTAAAAGAAATCAAGAAGGGATAAAAAACATAAAGTTGCTGACATCTGTCTAGTCTAGAAAGGATTACAGAGCCATTTTTGAGGCTTTGGGACTCCAGAGAACCTCAGTGAGAACCTTCATCCACACATGGACATGAACACATGGAACAATGGAGAACTTCTGCAGTGACCTTTTAAGTGATTTCTTTATTTTGAAGGTCAGGCAGGAATCAGGTCTTGGTGTGGATAATGAAGCCGAAGCAGAGAAAGTAGTTTAATCACGAAGAATGTAGGCTTCAACAACCCTGGTAATTATGTTTTCACACAGGGAGGAGTTCATTTTCCTCCTATTAGTGAAATCATCTCTACCCACAGCTTCTCGTATTTATTCAGACTATCTTTGCCTGATATGAACATTTATTTCATAATCTTAAACTTTAATTGAAACAGAAGAAATCTGTAGTAAATACTTGTAGTCATTGTGGTCCAACCCTCCTAAGCTGCACATAAGTTCAAAGATAACAAGGAACCCTGTTGTTTCAGGTCTTCTTCAGTGGAACATGATCTTTTTGTAGAACAGTTTTCCTGTTTGGAGGTCCAATGCTCATTTTATTGCAGGTTTGAACATGTCTGCAACATTTCTTAGAGGTTCTGGACCTTTACAACCATCTTATCTGCGGGAACAGCAGGCTGCTGCTGCTTCATTTTTCTTCAGAGTTGTAATCATTTTAAATCCATCTTTGCTGCATTGCTGTTTCAGATAATCATAGCTTAAAAAAGGTTCTGAGGTCCATCCCAATAATCATGTAGAGTATTTGGACTCTCGGTTGCCAGGCCTTGATGACCATCTATCCCAATTCTTCAGAATTTGAGCCCATAGCATCTTGCATCGGCCCAGCAGCAGAAACACCAGAACCGTCCCTCTGGTCTCACTGCAGAACCGAGGCTTCCAGAACCTGTGTTCATCTCAGGTTTTTCATACATCACCTTCCAGGAATAAAGTAACACTTTTCCCGTTCACATGTTCTGGGCTTTCAGCGCCAGAACTAGTTGCGAGTATTTTATGTGTTTTGGGGTCTCAGGCAACTGTTTTAGGGATTTATTCATTTTTTGATTTTTAGTCATTTAGTTCTCTATTTTCCACGTGGTTCTGTTTCTGGGAATTTCCACTTTCTGTTTGACTCTGAGCATCGAGTACTTCTCTCTCTGTGTTTAGTTTTATAGTTAACACATAGATCTGCTTTATTCTAAACTATCTTTTGTTGCTTTGACTGTATGTTTCAGGTGGTTGTCCTGCTGGAAGGTGAACCTCCACCCCAGTCTCAAGTCTTCTGCAGTAACACAGATGTCCTCAACCGCAAGGCCCCAGTCTATTGGTACTGGGTTGCGGAGCAATTAATAAATATGTCTATAATTTTGGCGGAGCTCCCCTGTGGGGTTGTGCCCCTGTGAGGAGGGGATTCATGGCCTTTGGGTTCGGGGGCATGTGTTTGATAGCTGTGTTCTGGTTGGTTGTGGGCCTGTGGGGAAATTCAAGGGGGTGGGAGGCTCATGGGGTTAAGATCGGAATGCGTCCATTGTTGTGTGTCTTTATGTTGGGGTGTGTGGGTGTGACTGTTTGTATCTTATGCATGAGGGTGGGAATGTGTGGTTGTGACTGTGTGCCCCCGTTTTTGTGTCAGGTTGGGTCTTTCCTAGATCATATTAGGCCGCCCATCAAATGTGGGGTCTATTTCCTCACGGTACACTCCCTGCCGGTGGCAGGTGTCTCTGCCCGCTGGTTTATTGGTTCCCGATGTCCGGGGCTGGGTGCTTTGGTGTGTGGTGGCGCACTCCCTGCGGCTGCTTGACGAGGCTTGGGCTCCCTGGCTCTGTCGTACCTCTGCTGGGGATGTTGTGCCCTTGGGTCTCGGGTCTCTGGGTCCATGGCTGGATCTGCTCCGGCGTAGCTCCCTAGTCTGTGGACCTATGGGCTCATCGCTGCAGCTCCCATGATCCCAGCAGTGGCCCTCCTGTGGCTCCTGGGCTCTGGGGGGCATTTGGATGTCTGGTGCATGTAGTCAGAGCAAGAACTAGACTATGGTGGACCTTTATCAAGTTAAAACAACTCCATAATTGAAAATGAATGCTTAAATTGCCATAAGGGTGCATTAGATGCATTAAATATTATATTATATTATATTATATTATATTATATTATATTATATTATATTATATTACTCCTGGCAACAAATGAATTAGGACAAAAAATAAACCCAACCACTATACAGTTCTATGCTGATGCTGCAAGTGCATATAATCCAAAAATAGTACAAAACACAGGAACAAGGCAGGCAGATATGTTATGTTTTATTGAACACAGGAAATTCAGCCTAATGATTGCAGGCAAGTTGATTAAACAGAAACAAAGTGATGACATCTTAATTGTAGAGCTGAGATACAGATATCTGTACCTCAAATTCAGAAACAGATGCAGGAAGAAAAAATACATTCAAGAAGATTACACTTACAAAACAATTATGCTAGATATTAAATTGAAAGTTCATACAGCTTTGTAAAAAGCAACATTTTATTTAAGCACAGTAAATCTTCTGATTGTGTTGTGTAATTCTTATAAGAAAATTTAAACAACTTTGATGTAATTTCTTTAATCAGCAGTCAGTTTCTTCTTCATGTTACTGAGAGCTTCCTGGTTTATAGAAATGACAAATTCAGGCCGCATCCGTCCAAATATTTTGTCACGTCTTGGTTCTCACAGTGCACACGCCAGCCCACCCTGAAACCAGACAAATAAAAACATCATCTGCATATACTGTAACTTTCCACGCTGAAGGTTAGCCATCCTAGGGTTGCTAATCACATGATCTGTCACATGTTACCAGGCTGCGATGCCTTGGGGATCGCTGACAACTCGTTTGGCACAGCTGATGGCCACGCTCACGTCGTCAGTCAGTAGTTCTGTGCGAGAAAAACATGAACACTTTTATAAATGTAACAATACGCCATTAAATTAATCTGTAATAACCTAAATGATGTTTGAATTAGTTTAAATAACTGAACTGACATCAGCAAATACATTTCAGTTTAAGCTCCACTGTCAGAAAAATAATTTCTTTTAAAACCTTTGAACTGAACTGGATCACAACTGGCACAAACAGACCTGTACTTAAATGGAATGAGTCCAAATTTAAATGGATGGAAGAGCATTTATCGGCTTTAACATCACTGTCCCTATTTTATATCAATTGGACAAAATTAGCCTGAACGGTACTGAAGTTATTTAGAACAAATTTGGGTCCAAATGGACTGTAGTCATGTAGAATTAACGTGATTGAACTAGGCAATATGGGGTGATTGTTGTTCAACAGGAAGAGTTGTCTCTACAATCGGAAATGTTTGGGTTCAAATCCCAGCTTGTTGAGGTACCCTTAGGCAGGACACCTAGCCTCTAAGTCGTAAACAGATCTGTGTATTGATGTATAAATTTTCAAATGTTAGTGAATGTGTTTTGAGTGGTTGATACAACTGGAAATATGCCATTTATCATGTTTAATTGGAATAAATAGGATAGATTTAGACTGAATTAACTCAAACTGCACTGTACCTCAACATGCAGTGATGTGGAGTCCTCTGTATTTTTCATTTAAACTGGTTTAAACCAGACTGTGCAAACTTGGTATAATTTGTACTGAACTGGATTGTGTTGAACTGGAAGAAATAGGATGAACTGACAGAACTGTCTGGACTCACATCATTTTTTTTACAAAACAAATTAAATCGTAATTGGCATGAATTGGACTAAACTGACTTGGAATTAACCACACTGAGTTGGACTATAAGCTCAAGTGAATCAACTGACTGAGTTGGCTTGAAATTAACTGTAATTATTTAAATTAAACCAACTTTAAAGGAAGAATTAAAAATATGTGCATTCAAACCAAATTTTATGTGTGGTGTTAATAAAAGTATATTTTGCTATACATTAATCAAAGAATACCAACATACTAAACTACACAGAAGCATTTCATTCGGCCAGACTATAGGAAAAATTAAGCCTAACATAAAAAAACATGACATAACATGAAAAAAAGTTGAGACAGTTCATTTCCAAACCCTTAGCAGGAAGCACAGCGTGGTTTCACACCCAGCCTACAGTTAAAAGCTTACGGCTGCACATGATCCGACATCCGTTGGCTGTTTTGATCCGGGTGTCGTTGCACCACCAGCGGCTGTTGATCTGGAAGATGCCGTAGTCCGTGGATTTGTCTCTGTTGTGGTTGATTGCTGAGGTATTGTATCCTGACTCCCATTTAGTCAGACAGACCCCTACACATAAAAACAGTAAAAACAGTGGTTCGGATGTTTCATATGTATGCAACTTGAGCTAGAATGGAGCAGAGGGCATAAATGGTTGTGTCTGGAGTGAGTGTTACCAAAACATCCAACAGTTAAAACCGTGAGGGAAGGTCAGCAGACATGGACCTGGTGCTTCTGAAGCTAATTAAACACACCATGAGTCATTATTAGAGTGTGCCTTAAATAGATTAATCATGTTTAAACTCTCTGGCTTCACAATTTCTGGCACCCTTCCTGTTTGTACTTTTTACAACTCTCCTTTTCCAGCAGGACATTACCAAGTCTTCTCCGGGAATATTTCACAAGCAGACAGAGAGAGAGTGGCCTCGACTTTTAAAACAAAACTAACCCGTTTCAAACAATTATCTCATATTTCCACCTCTGAATAAATGTGCTCACATTAAAGATAACGTTTTTTATTCCTCAGTGTAAGACTCTGCTGCTGCTGCTGCTGCTGCAGATTTATTTATTTTAAGGCTTTTAACACAGAGACAGTGGAGGATGTGGAAAATGATCCGTTGGTTTGAAACTCACCTACCAGGACAAAAGAAAAATGGGATTTTTGTATATAATTTTTTTAAATGACAAAAGGAAATACTCGGCTGCTAGTACTAGTAGCATTTAGTAGTAGTAGTTGTTGGTGTGTGTACATATGTAGTTCACATGAAAGCTGCCATGTTAAAGATGCCTCATCAGCCTCACCAGATAGAGCAGGATTGTACTTACAGTTGGCCAGGCTGATGCCACGGTAACCATCCATCCCAGAACTCTTCATCGTCCGCGCCCAGGCGCACCGCTCGAAGACTTTTCCCTCGACCAGAACCGCCGCCAGCAGCAGAAACACCAGACTCTTCATCGTGTCCTCTCAGCTGAACTGAGTCGTTCAATTGATTGTTGCAGGAACAGAAGCTCAGCAGGAAACTCTGGTTCCCAAATCTTCACTGTGGTCAGCTTTAAAAATGACAAACACACAGGAACAGAAAATAATTTTACTTCCCTATGTTATGTTAGTGTGAGCTTCTGCTTTTTGTGTTTTTAATGGTTCTGTTATGGGTTTTATGGCAAGATAACTTCTCCAACTTGTAAAAAGAACAGATAACTTCTCCAGCCCTTAAAAGGAAACCACTTTCCATCTGCAGTTGGCTCACAGCGCTGAGGGCCTCTTCACACTGAATGAAGACTCCACTACGCTCTGCACCACCTCTCAGGAAGTTGCAGGATTGCTGCAAATTTGGAAAAGTTTGTTCAGTATGCAGAAAGTCCTAAAACTGTCAGATTATATCCCCTGATATTTTTCACATCCCAGAACGCCCTCCTGCATGTTCACCACTGTCTGGACGTCGAAGGACCTTCCCACCATGATCAGACTACCTACCGCAGGCCATCTATTGACTGTTTCAGGATGCAGCAACATGCTAGAAGATCACAACATTCTAGCACAGCGCCACCTCCATGATGAACTCATAACCTAGGGGTGAGGGCCTTAAGGGGGGGTCACGGCAGCACCAGCATGAGCCTAACTCTCTATTCATTTGAATTTAAGAAAGAAAAAAAACAAGCTTTGATGAGTTCATTCATTCATTCATTTATCTATTTATCTGTTTATTCGTGTCCTTCATAAAAGACCATCCCTGACTGGGAGTACTGGATGGCCCAGCATTAGTTTTCCGGACACCATGAAAACATCCAGTTATTAAACTCGTTCATTTTCAATAACAAACATCAGAGTTTTGGTGCCTGAAGAAAAGACGTGGATCTGAAAGTATTAAATGTGAAATCTTCCCTCATTTGGTGGCTTTTAATAGATCATTCACCTGATTTTTCCAGTATGAGGAAATTGTACAAAAGCTTCTGCAGATCTCATGAAATCAACCTCAAAAGAGAGTGAAGAACTGGACGTAAAAATCCCCTGAAATCGTTTCTGGTATCGATTCTGTCTTTGTGCCTCCCCACAAAAAAATCAATGCTACAGAGCATTTCAGTCTCGCAAGTCTCCTACTTTCCTTTTTACGAATCTTACAAAACCTCACTTACGTTAGTGGTCAGTGAATGCAGCATCAGCTCAAGTAATAAAAGGAAGAAGGTCAAGAGGTTAAAAACTTTTATTTGATTAGGAAACAAACCAACATGGTTCCACAGTAGAAATACTGACCTCCACACAAGCAGAAGGGAGAGTACAAATTAAAACCAGAACAGGCGCAACAAAAAGGAAATAACCTTCAAGTATCAGATGATGTGACAACAGTACCACAACAAAGACTTACTTTAGTTGAAGATGAGGAACTACCAGCAGAAAATCAGTCATATGTGAATTAAAACACAAGCAATAACCACTGGTTGTTTTACAAGTTACAGTCATGGACAAAACTAAGTACACCCTCACTGTTTCAATTCATCAGTGTGAGCACCTCTATAAAAGCAGCTGTTTTGTCAGTTTGCTGCTCTAGAGTATACAAGCGTCTGTTAACACAATGCCAGGATGGAAAGACAAAAGCAAAGGCCTCAGAGAAGTAAGTTTTGCTACTCATAAGGTCATCTCCAAACTATCTGAAGGTCATCATTTTACAGACAGAAAGATTATACCCAAGTGAACAACGTCTCAGACAGCTGCCAATCTTCCCAGGACTGGACCTCTCAGCAGATTCAGTCTGATGTCAGAGCGTGAACTTAAGAGAAATGACCAAAAACCTCCATCACAGGCTTCAGTTAGTAGGTTAAAGGTCATGACAAGACAGTTTGAAAGACATTGAACTAGTATGGTAAGTAGTTCACATACCTAGCATCCAACATGGTGGTGGAGGGATCATGAACTGGACTTGTTTCTCACACATAGAACCTGGGCACCTGACAGTGGACCATGATCTCCTCTGTGTACCAAAGTACTTTGGAGTCTGAAGTTTAGTGAAAACTGGGTGATCAACAGAAGAATGATCTCAAACACAGCAGCAGATCTACAACAGAATGAAGAAAAAAAAAACAAGGTGCTGCAATGGTCCAGTTAAAGTCCAGACCTTAACTTGATTGAAATATCTAGAATTGCGCCGCTCAAGGTGGTGGCAGGTTGGAGTAGCTCTGTTACTTTTGATTCTGATTTATTCTTTTTTGGGAACTATTCCTCTTGTGGTGGATACAGTTGATTTTTTTTTGGACAACTGTCCTCTCTGGTGTCAGATGCTGTGCAGCTTGGAGGATTTTTCTTAATACTTTCTATTTTTGGACATTTATTATGATGCATTGCCATGGCAACAGGGTTGTTTCTTACAACCGGGAGCAGCTGACTAATATCTCAAAAGCTCAAATAATACTTCAACTACAACCCCAAATCCCTGATGAGTTGAAAAGGAGACGCTGTGGATGCAGAGCAGGAGCTAAGAGAAGAGAGAGAAGGAGGAAGTT
>JAHUTJ010033888.1:541-22555 GCA_036250325.1 Characodon lateralis
TAAAACAGCGCCCTTGGGGCTCATGCTGAGCTACTAAAATTAACCTAGCCCATATACCAAGTGCCAGTTGTAAATTAGGGAATGAGCAGCCGTGAACAAAAGTGACTGTCGAAGGTGAGGATGACTGCGAGAGGCTACTCAGTCACCCGGACCTCCAGTTGAAGAAGGGCGAGACTTTTGGATGAAGGCTGTTAGAGGCTAGGCGAGTCATTTCCTGACACCAGCTTAAACAGAACTTTCAGTAAACCTACTTAGTAAGATCCACCAGGTTTAGGGAGTCCGGACCCGTTAGATGGAGAGCTGGACTGAGCAATCCCTTTAGACGTGGGGAAAGAGGAGGAAGGGGTTAGCTCATCGGACAACAAAAATTACTAGTTATTAACTAGTAGGTATTTATAGATGATCACTTTTATATACACACTTTATTAGTCTAAAGAAAGGCTTTGTGAAAGGCTTTGAAATGTCAGTATTGGAGCTTGGTTTCCATATGGTATATTTTCACATTTAGCATTTTTCCACAGTTAACATGTTTGTTATTGTTTCAAGCATTTTGTGGTTATTCTGTTATTTATTTTAAGTCTCCAATTAACTGTTAAGGTTTTCAGTTACCAAAATAAAACATGGTTTCTGTTTTATTTTTGTTTTTTTGCTTTCATTTATTTCTGTGTTCCATTTTCTTTTTATTTTACTGTTCTGTTTCTAAGTTTGTATCCTTTTCGGTTTTAGTTATGTTCTGCTTAGTGTTTTTTTTTACAGCTTTCTGGTCTCTGTGTGTTAGTTTCTGTTCAGCCGTTCCTCCCATCTCATCTCATCTTTGCTTTTGGCGGATGATGTGGTTTGGTTGGGTTTTTTTAGGCCACCTCTCACTCACCCACTCACAAATTCAACAACGTATCAGTTACTTTAAATCTGAAGACTCTTTACTGCATAAATAAGCAAATGTTTGTTCTAAAAGCGTTGTTATGACATTTTGTATTTGCTTCTTTAATTAGAGTGTCTGTTGAGCTGTTAGCTATTACAAGCTAAACTAAGTATTTACCTATATAGTATGCCATTTAGTTCCAAGTGTAAATGTGGGACATCTTTAGAATGTTGTGGTTTTTACTTTATGATCCAGCATTTATTTACTCACACTCAGAAACCTTTCATTTTGTTAATATACACACGTGGACAAAATTATTGGTACCACTCGGTTAATGAAAGAAAAACCTACAATGGTCACAGAAATAACTTGAATCTGACAATAATGAATGAAAATTCTATGAAAATGAAGAAATGAAAGTCAAGACATTGATTTTCACACATGCTTCAACAGAATTATTTTAAAAATAAATAATTAGCATCACAGGTGTCTACATTCTTGTAGTCAGTCAATGGGCCTATATATAGGGCTATAGGTAGTCACTGTGCTGTTTGGTGACATGGTGTGTACCACACTCAACATGGACCAGAGGAAGTGATGGAAAGAGTTGTCTCAGGAAATTAGAAAGAAAATTATAGACACGCATGGTAAAGGTAAAGGTTATAAGACCATCTCCAAGCAGCTTCATGTTCCTGTGACTACAGTTGCACATATTATTCAGAAATTTAAGATCCATGGGACTGTAGCCANGAGATTAGAAAGAAAATTATAGACAAGCATGGTAAAGGTAAAGGTTATAAGACCATCTCCAAGCAGCTTCAAGTTCCTGTGACTACAGTTGCACATATTATTCAGAAATTTAAGATCCATGGGACTGTAGCCAACCTCCCCGAACGTGGCCGCAGGAGGAAAATTGATGACAAAACAAAGAGACAGAGAATATGAACGGTAACAAAAGAGCACAGAAAAACTTCTACAGAGATTAAAGGTGAACTTCAAGCTCAAGGAACATCAGTATCAGATCGCACCATTCGACGTTGTTTGAGGCAAAGTGGACTTAATGGGAGACGACCAAGGAGAACACCATTGTTGAAAACAAATCATAAAAAAGCCAGACTGGAATTTGCCAAACTACATGTTGACAAGCCACAAAGCTTCTGGGAGAATGTCCTATGGACAGATGAGGCACAAATTTAACTTTTTGGCAAGGCACATCAGCTCTATGTTCACAGATGGAAAAATGAAGCATATGAAGAAAAGAACACTGTCCCTACTGGAGGAGGCTCTGTTATGTTCTGGGGCTGCTTTGCTGCATCTGGCAGAGGGTGGTTGAATCTGTGCAGGGTATAATGAAATCTCAAGACTATCAAGGGATTCTAGAGAGAAATGTGCTGCCCAGTGTCAGAAAGCTTAGTCTCAGTCGCAGGTCTTAGGTCTTGCAACAGGATAATGATCCAAAACACTCCGCTAAAAACCCTCAAGAATGGCTGAGAGGAAAACATTGGACTATTGAGCATCTTTGGAAGGAGCTGAAATACGCCATCTGGAAAAGGCACCCTTCAAACCTGAGAAAACTGGAGCACTTTGCTCATGAGGAGTGGGCCAAAATACCTGTGGAGAGGTACAGAAGTCTCATTGACAGTTATAGGAATCGTTTGATTGCAGTGATTGCCTCAAAAGGTTGTGCAACAAAATATTAAGTTAAGGGTACCATCATTTTTGTCCAGGCCTGTTTCATGAGTTTATTTTTTNGCTGAGAGGTGCAGAAGTCTCATTGACAGTTATAGGAATCGTTTGATTGCAGTGATTGCCTCAAAATGTTGTGCAACAAAATATTAAGTTAAGGGTACCATCATTTTTGTCAAGGCCTGTTTCGTGAGTTTATTTTTTAAAATACTTCTGTTGAAACATGTTTGAAAAGCAATGTCTGACTTTCATTTGTTCATTTTCATAGAATTTTTATTCATTATTACCTTTGTCAGATTCAAGTTATTTCTGTGACCATTGTGGGTTTTTCTTTCATTAACCGAGGGGTACCAACAAGTTTGTCCACATGTGTAGAAACATTCTAAACATCTTAATTGGTGAACGAGTTATAGGTAGTTGTATAACCTTAGAATGTTTAGGGCTATTGAGAGAAATAAATGAACAAAAAATTGAATATGAGAAAAGAAATTATTGGACCCCCACAATAAATTACTCCATTGTGTTTCAGTAGATTAAATATTATTAGAAATAACATATGTATTTAATTGGGTCTTTCCTCATGGAGTTTGCATGTACTCCCCATGCATAAGTGAATTCTCTCCACGTACTCTGGCTTTATCCCACAGTCTAAAAACATGGCTGTTAGGTTAACTGGTCTCTCTAAACTGTCCTCAGGTGTGTACCTGTATGGTTGTTTGTCCTGTGTGTGTGTCTCTGTGTTGCCCTGTGATGGACTGGCAGCCTGTCCAGGGTGTACTCTTCTTTCCCAATTACCGCTAAAGATAGGCACCAGTCCAACCGTGACCCTGCGTGAATAAGCGGCTACAGACAATAGATGAATGGGTAAATATCAGCAGTCTGCTATGTGCACATTTTGGAAAGATGTCTTTGTTCTGATGTGTGTCGAGAAGTAATTTCAATCTCATTTTCCTTTTTCTGTCCCCTGGCACTTTTTTCTTGCACCTCATTCTTCCATTTGCATCTCTTTATCCTGACAATATTTTATACAAGAGTTTCTACATAACAAAGACCTAATACCCAACATCTCTCCAGTGTTTTCATATCTAGTGAGAGAATGTGAGTCCGAATTTGTACCGTCTCAAATTCAGCATTACTTTTATTATCATTCACCATCAGGCTGTCACGCTCTGACTGCTCCCTCACTTCACGCTTAAAGGACATAGAAACATTATGACAGATGCATTAAAGTACGGTGGGACATCAGAGATTTAAATCCAAAGATCTGCATTTAGTCCATTTTTTGTTTAATTCAAAGTTTCTGACTGGGTAACCAGCCCTTTAGATCCATCCATCCTGCCTTCAAACTCATACATGCTGAAGAATGCTTGGGAGCCAAAGCACAGCAGTGCCACCGAAGAGCCACATGTTTGTGATACAAATAGGTTAGTTAATAGACCGTGATTTATTTTGTAGAGCATAGCCCTTTAAGGGTAAATGTCCACAAAGAACATAATGGTATAAAATAGCAAATGCAGTTAAACATAGCTTCAACGGAGTTCAACATAAACAACAAATAGGAGCACTTACTTTCCTGATGAACTATAAATGTCCTCAAAGTGATCCAAACCTCTCCTAGAGTCAGTCAGATTATTTCCATAAAGAGTCACTTTGCATCAGCAGCACCATGCTCCAGTGCTCTGGGAGAGTTTATAGTCCTGAGAGTTGAACACTGGATGACTGACAGCTGTCCTTCATCACAACAGAAGACACAGAAATCCTCCTCNAAATCCTCCTCATCAAAAACATGACTTTGATCTGCGTCCTCATCTGGACTCTCCTCTGCTGCTGCTTCACAGGTAAAGTCCAGAGAATCAAACTCCTCTCCTCTATGAACATCTGTCCCTCTGAAATGAAGCCATGAAGCTGCTTTATGCTTTTGTCTCTGTGTCCTCAGAGTCCAGATGTCAGGTCACAGTGACTCAGCCTGGGAAAGTTACTTCTGACCGAGACAGATCTGTCAGCATCAAATGTACAACCAGTCAGCATGTTTATGGAACAAGCTATTTGTTTTGGTATCAACAAAGATATGGAGAAACCCCAAACCTTTTCATAAGAAATACCAATCAGCGATTACCAGGAATTTCAGATCGTTTTATAGGTAGTGGATTGAACTCTGATTTCACTCTAACCATTAAAGGAATTCAGCCTGACGATGCGGCGGTTTACTTCTGCCAGAGTCTCCATCAAATCAACGGTCAGTATCTGTTATCACAGTGAAAAACACACAGTCAAAAACATGCCTCAGACTGAACTGAAATAGAACTGAAAGCTGCAGCTGGATTATGCATGAGAGACTGATTGAACAGACACACATACACATGCGTACAAACACATACATGGTGGTTTTTGAAGCACTCCAGCTGAGGTCCATTCCTTGTGAATCTCCTCCAAACCTTACGTTGGACCTTTCTCCATAATACTCTTAAAGCTGTAGTGATCCCTGTTGCTTGAGCACATTTTTCTACCACACTCTTTCTTCCATCCAACTTAAACTGTTACTGTATACAACTCTCAGTGACAGCCAGCTACCGAATGCTCTGAATGAATGCTGGATAACTGTCAGCAAGTCCAAAGACTGGCAAGTCTTCAGAGAAGCCGCTACGTATGAGGGAGAGGTGGACCTGGAAGAATACACCTCCTCTGTCCTAGGTTTTATCTCCAAGTGTGCTGATGATGTCACCACCACCAGGACATCCAAACCAGAAACCTTGGCTAAATGCTGAGGTGGGCGCTGCATTTAGGACAGGGGAGGCATCAACAGGGGAGGTGAGGAAGGGACTGACTGCAGGCATCGCAAGGGCCAAAGCCACATACGCCCAGAAAATACTTTACCACCAACGACCCCTTGCGCATGTGGAGGGGCATCAAAAGCATCACAGACTACAACACCAGGGATGCCCAAGGGATTCCTCCTTGTCAAATGTACTTAACAGGTTCTATGCCCACTTTGAGGACTCTGACACCCTCCCCAGCACCAGACGTACACCACCACGTGGTGACATGCCCCTCAGTGTGACCACAGCAAGTGAGAAAGACCCTCCAGGGAATTAACACAACATCCGACAACATCCCAGGGCAGGTACTGAAGGACTGCGCACATCAGCTGTCTGAGGTGTTGGTGGACATCTTCAACACCTCACTGTCACTGGCATCTGTTCCCACCTGCTTAAAGACTGCTCCTATTGTCCCCGTCCCCAAGTGCTCCACAGTGTAACCCTAACTCCAGTAGTCATGTAGTGCTTCGAGAGGCTGGCTCATGACTCATTTGAAGGACTCCATCGACATCACTGTAGACACCCATCATTACGCCTACAGGAAGAACCGTTCCACTGATGACGCCATCTCATCGGTGGTCCACACATCCCTCACCCATCTGGAGAGCAGTAAATCCTACTTCCGTCTACCCCTGCTGGATTTCTCCTCTGCCTTCAATACCATCATCCCACAGACCCTAGTGCAGAAGCTTTATTCTCTTGGACTGAGTCCCACACTGGGGAACTGGGTCCTGGACTTCCTGACCAACAGACACCAGACTGTCAGGATCCACAACACTGTTTCCTCCTTCATCACCCTCAGCATTGGCTTGCCCCAAGGTTGCGTGTTGAGCCCCCTCCAATTCACTCTGCTAACGTATGACTGCTTGGCAGATATCCCTGGTGAGACTATGGAGATGGTGGTGGATTTCAGAAGGGACAAGAGCCCTCTCCCTCCCCTGCACATCAGAGAAGTATCTGTGGAAGTGGACCCCAGCTTCAGGTACCTGGGTGTGCACATATCCAATGACCTCAATGACCTCAGGAAACTGAGGAATGCTGGACTTGGGAGCTTCTAAACCACTATGCGGTGGTGAGCATCCTCTGCACCTGTATCACCGTATGCCACGGCAGTTGCACTGCTGCTGAGAGGAAGGCTCTGCAGAGGGTGGTAAAGGCTGCACAGAGTTCTGTGGGGAGCAGTCTTCCCACCACCTTGGACCTCTACACATCACGATGCAGCAGGAGGCCCCTCTGCATCATGAAGGACTCCACCCATCCCGCACACAGACTGTTTCAGTCCCTCCACTCAGGCACGTGGCTGAGGAGCATTCAGAGCAAGACCACCAGGCTCAGAAACAGCTTCTTCTCTGAAGCTGTCAGACTGCTGAACTCGAGCCACACTCTGTAGACTCTCACTACACACTGACCTGCACTTAACACTTCACCCATCAATGGTGCAATATTAAGGACTACCTCATGATTTACATGTGTATTTGGTACTTTGCAAAGTTAATTTCTGCTTCACTATTTAACTGTGTATTTCTTTTTTTTTTACTCTTCGCTGCATATGTTTTTACTGATTGCTGTTTATTGTTAGGTTTAGCTTTGTATGTTATATTTAGCTTTCTTTTTAATTAAGTATTAGGTTTCTTAACTGGGACATGAGTCGAAATCCTGTACCTTAATATGTAAATGTGAGCTGGTGTGACAATAAAAAAATCCTTGAATCTTTGAAGAGTCAGCAGTCTTCCCCATGACTGCTAAGGCCATGACATAACATTTGAAATGTTCATTTTAAATTGTTTTTAAAATATTATTATTATATTAGTATTTGAGAAAGTGAATGAAGCCTTATTTATCAAAATTACCAAAAATACAGTATCTTTACTTCTTTTTGCCATTGATATCAATGGCTCCACTGTGCAGTTGGTAGCCTTGTCACCTCACAGCAGGAAGGTCCTACATTTGAATCTTGACCTGGGGTCTTCCTGCATGGAGTTTGCATGTTCTCTCCATGCATATGTGGGTTCTCTCCAGGTACTCCAACTTCACCCCACTGTCCAAAACGTGACTGTTTGATTAACTGGTTACTGGGTGTGTGCATGATTGTTTGTCATGTTTGGCCCTGTGATATACTGGCGACACAAGCATGCTGTACCCTGCCAAGATGGTGTGGAATATGTATATTGAGTTGGGGGTTTTCCAAAACAATACTTATATTTATGTGATTGTCAGGGATAATATGGACACACATATGGTGCTAAGCCAGCATGAACTGGATAAAGAAACATTTCTACAATCAATTGAAATTTATTGCAATGTATGTAATAATTTCCATGTTGAAAGTGCCTGTCAGTTAAACAGTATTAATCTACAAAAATCCATTAATGTAAAACAGGAATGCCAGAGTTTTACAGTGACAGTATAAAAAAATTTATTGAATAAAAGTACCTGATGAAACAAATGGGTAGATTGCCGTTAGCACCAGGAACTTCCCACTCATCTGGGAATGATGTCACCCTTTACGTACTTGAGTTCCACAACAATGTATTAGCTTGCATTTTTTTGCATTTAAACATAAAAAAATCCAACGCATAGATATAGCCTAGTACAAATGTTTTGATGAGATACAGTCAGAAAGCAAATAAAATGTTCATTAAGATTTCTTTTTTTTTTTTTTTACAAGACACCTTCTGAGGTTAACCTTCCCATGCAAATTTTGACCAATTCCTATTTTCTGTTGAGAGACTAAAACGGTTACAAAATTATTTTTCTAAAGTTTAACTTAGCAATTAAATCCAACAAACATTCATTATAAATGAAATAAACTGGCTTCAGGTTGCAATGTTTTTTAAACATCCTCTGGATGAAATTTTAAATACCTTAGAAAGTGCTGGTCTGCCTCAATATATAGTAGATTTGCAAGAAATCCTCTTTCCAGATGAATATAACGCTTGCATTTAATTTGGATATCAAGGACCCAGAGTCCGGAGTGGAGTGGAGAGGAACAGAATCCACATTGCTTGAAGTTCAGTGTAAAGTTTCCACAGTCAGAGATGATTTGAGGGGCCATGTCATCTGCTGGTGTTGATCCACTGGGTTGTCTGAAGTCCACAGTCAACGCAGACATCTACCAGGAAATTTTAATGCACTTCATACTTTTTTCTGCTGACAAACTTTATGAAGATGCTGATTTCATTTCCCAGCAGGACTTGGTACAGGTCCACACTGCCCAAGGTACCAAACACTGGTTGTATGATCATGGAGTGACTGTGTTTGAATTACCCGACCTGAACCCCATAGAGAATTAATGGAGTATTATCAAGAGGAACAGTTGAACATTTCTTAGAATCTGACGATGCTATTTTTCATAACTGTATTTTTTATTTTACATTGCCAATTTCAGTACAGTCTCTTCTTTCATGATTTATCTTTATTGCTATCTTTATGTGTATCTGTGTGCTTCCAGTTGCCACTCTGCTGTTAAAACACCTGAATCCTCACTGAGGGACAAGAAAAATCTTTTCCACTCTCTTTTCAGCTGTGATATTTCAGGTGAACAGTTAAATGGCTGGTATTGGTGAAAGCTTTTCCATAAACTTGTCAATCAACAGCCCTTAAACTGTGTGGGCTCTTGTGAGGTTTTGCTAACGTATACAAGCATTTACAACGAAGTATTTTCCACAGGTTGCACATGGAAAAAGCTTCTTTTCTGTGTGAATTTGCATTTGACCAGATAAATTACCTTTCTTTTTTACAGAAACTTTTCCCACAGGTCATACATGAAAAAGGTTTCTCACCTTGGGTTTTATCCTTATAGAAAGAATTTTTTTCTGTTTATTTGCAGATGTTCTTCCTCATCATGTTCTTATTTCTGTAAAGGCTTTGGCGCCTTCTGGTTCAAAGTGAAGTTCCTCTCCTGGTTACAGAGCTGTTGGTCAGAATTAACTTCCTCCTTCTTCGCACAGTGCTGTACTAAGTACTAAGTCTGGACACAAAAGCAGAATAAATACAAGGAATTGCACCAAACTATTAGGGACAGTCGACATTACATATGTATGCTGCTGTTCAATAATATTGTAAAACATTACGACCAATTGTTTAAATAAGACATACCTTTTCTTTTTTCTTGCCAAGTTTCTTCTGGGCCTCCCCTTAATGTCTTTACTAATGGTCTGGTCCTATATGACTTGGTGGTTGACTTCCCTCAGTGGTCTGGCGCACATCTGTTTTGTGGAGGGAGTTTGCATCTTTCCTCAACTTGTTTCTGCTGTTTGCAGCATTTTTCCTTTGCATTTGTTTTGTTGGTTGGAGGATTTTACAACTCTGTTTTCTGGGATTGCAGCATTTTTCTTTTGGATCATTTTTCTATTGCATGTTTTTGTGTTGGTGTGTTTTGGAGTTGCGTCATTGATGTCTTTGCAGCGTGCTTACACCTTTCGGCCATTGTACCGGAACCTCCAAATTATTATTGGTTGCACTTTTAAAAATTATCATTGAGAATATAAAGGAAACATATTTTCCCTTCCTCTTGTAGGAAATATCAGGGCTACATCAGATTATGATCTGCATCAATCACTACCACACATTTAAAAAGACCTGGCCCTGTATTCACAAAAAATCCCCCATCATTACGCCTAAAGTGTAAAAGTAGCTCCTAGTGGCGTCATTCTAAAAAAAAAATCTTCAATCTCTCAAATTCTAAGATTTTTTTTTGAATTTTCCCTCAGTAAGATAAAAGTTATTAACAAAGCATCGTAGGCATTAAGAGAGCTCCTAACATGAGGAAATGTTAAGAGTAGTGGGGAGGATTTTTAGTGAGCCTAAGAGTGGCTTAAGCAGAGAAGATGGTGGAAAGACAGAGAGAAACAAGATATTTTCCATGCAATGAACAACAGTGAATTGATAATACGCTACCAGGTCAATCGCACAGGGATCCACCCCCAAACAGCCCAATATATAACCACATAAACGTCTATATAATAATTATACAATTATTAATACAGAGATAAGATAAACTTTATCATCCCTCTAGGGGGAAATTAATAGTTTCAGCAGCAGGACAGATAATACAATAACACAATAATAAATAACCATGAATAATTCAATTGAATTCAATTCAATTTTATTTCTATAGCGCCAATTCACAACACATGTTGTCTCAAGGCACTTCACAAAGTCAATTCAATCATATCATTGAATAAAAAGTGAACAAAATGACAAAATTAGACAAATAAATCTGACAAATAGTACAGATTAATTTTAATATTTACAGACTGAAATGCATTAAAAAAATTAATGTGGAAAAAATTGGAAAAACTAGAAAAGTATATATATACATAAATACAAACTCTAGACGAGATACAGTACAATAATCTAAGCACTCTGTATTGTACATATCAGTGGCCTAAATGGTCATCTACAACGTTCCCTCGTCTGTGGAGAAGCTCTCTGGTGTGCTGCTATCTCCTCCTAGCTTCTGATAGCAGCAGGTACCAGGGCTGCTCACATTCCAGGCTGGGGCTCGGTGCTTTTTTTTTTTACAGAGTAGCACTCAGAATTGCTGTCTGAGTGCCAAGAAGAAGCCCAACAAATTTACTTTCACAAGTAGAGCATTTATAAAAGACACTTGAAACTTTATTAGAAATTGCTCTGGGATTATTTCAATTGCAATGGACATGGACATGGAGACAGAAAGGAAAAGGGAAAAAAAAAAAAAAAGCAAGATAGAGAGAGAGGTGGGGCAAAAAAGAAAAAGGGAGGGGAGAAAAGAATACAGGAGAGAAAAAAGCGTGAAGAGATTACAAGATAACACACTAGAAGATTGCTTCTGAACCTGCAGAAACATATATAACAATAGCATTGTTGCCAGAAAGTGCACGGTACAAATGAATGCAAGATGTATTTAGTGGTAACTGCGGGTCAATAAGGAACATCTGTGTATCTGTTAACACCTGAATCCAAACATGTGTGGATGTAAGTATGAATGCATTTGTGTATGTAATGTATCTCCATAAAAATATGCAATAGCGAGTGTGAGAAGCCCTGTCCCTCTGGACATGAGACAGACACGGAGATCTGCTACATTCAGATATTTTGATTAAGTTTTATCATCACGATTCACACATTTCGGAATGCAGTCTAAATTCTATCATCGGTTAGCCTGTGTGAGCTCTTCTGAAGTTTTACTTGCTGTCTTGGATTGAAACATTTTCTACAACTCAAAGAGAAAGACTTCTAGCCTTGATGATTTTTCATGTGTCTATTCAAATACATTTTTACAACAAAACATTTTCCACAGGTCGGACATGGAAAGAGCTTCTCTGTGTGAATTTCCATGTGAACTTTCAAATTACCTTTTTCACTGAAGCGTTTCCCACAGGTCATACAAGGAAAAGGTTTCTCACCTGTGTGACTTTTCATGTGACGAGTAATCTGACTTGTTGTGGCGAAACGTTTTTCACAAAGCTTGCACGAGAAAGGTTTCTTACCAGCATGAATGTTTAAATGAACAGTTAAATGTGCTTTGTGACGGAAAGTTTCTCCACAGGTCATACAAGAGAAAACCTTCTCATCTCTGTGAGTTTTTACGTGATCAGTTAAATAACATTTTCTACTGAAACTTTTTCCACATGTTTTACATGAAAAAGGTTTCTCACCTGTATGAATTCTCATGTGAATGTTCAAATTACCTTTTATACTGAAAACTTTTCCACAGGTCATACAAGAGAAAGGCTTCGAGCCAGTGTGAGTTCTCATGTGAACATTTAAACCACTTTTTGTACTGAAATGTTTCTCACAGGTCATACATGAGAAAGGCTTCTCCCCTGTGTGAATTGTCATGTGGTCGGACAAAGTTTGTTTAATACTGAAACCTTTTCCACATAGCTGACATGAGAAAGGCCTCTCACCTGTGTGAGTCCTTAAGTGGCGAGATTTATGAGATTTTGGACTCAACATTTTTCCACAGGTTGAACATGGAAAACGCTTTTCACCCGTGTGATTCTTAATCTTCTTAGTCAAGTGACAATTTTGAGAAAGATTTTCATCACATATTTTATGTGAATTTAGTTTTTGTTTCTGAGTTTTTTTGGGCCCTTTTTGTTTTGAACTGTCTTTCCGCTGTCTGGTTTTCTGAGCTTTATTTTCAATTGTTGATCCTGAACCTTCAGGATTGCTTCTTTCCTGATCCTGGTTTTCAGCTTCAGCAGAATCCTGAGAGACAGACTGGTTTCTGTTCAGTTCGGGTTCAGTAGGGTTTTTATCCTCATAGGAAGGAGTCACCACAAAGGTATCAGGCTCCTGCTTCATCACATGCTGATCTTCATTCTTATTTATGGAAAGCTCTTTTTCCACCTTTATTTGCAGATGTTCTTGCTCCTCAAATTCTTCTTTTATCTGTAGAGGACCTGGTTCCTCCTGGTTACAGAGCTGTTGGTCAGTATTGTCCTCCTCCTCCTTGACACAGTGCTGTACCAGGTCTGAACACACAAAAACAGAAACAAAGGCATTTAAGTAAAAGCAAGCTCCCTTATTTCATATAGGTAAAGATGTATTGGAAACCTCAAAATTTTATGGGTTGCAGTTTTGGAAAGTATCATTGAGAACATAAAGGAAATATTTTCCCTTCCCTTCCTTTTACAGCAGATATCAGGGGTACATGAAGGAGTGGAGTCAGAGTGAGGTCACATATGCTACAAATGTCACATTTTGCCTGGGCTAAAGAGAAAAAGATCTGGCCTGTATTCTCAAAGAGTCCTCTTAAAGAGCTCCTATGTTAGTCTAAAAAGTCCTGCCAAGGAGTCTTAGCTTCAGAGTGATTCAGTTCACTGCCAAGAGCAACTCTAAGCAAGGAGACAACAGAAATTCGTATCTTGGTGAGGTGTGCTTGACCCTCTTCCTAGATGTGGTGCTGTCTTCTAAGAGCTGTGATTGGAGGTTGCCAAGAACAAACAAAAACAGAACAATTGTGCACCTAGTAATCAGTGGAGAGAAATTAACTGATGTTAGAATTTAGACCGGATTCAGAAATGTGTAAATCATGATGATAAAACTTAGCAAGATTCAATTTTCCCACTGCATCAAAATGTATGAAGGTAGCTTATTTACATGCTTATTATTTTGATTTGCTTACTGTTATGTTTACTCACCATGATGGTTGTTCTCCTACTTCATCTATTTGATAGTAAGCAGTCAGCATTTAATGTTATAACTTTCTTTTATAAAGAGGCTTGATTTGTTAAAATGCCCAAATCAAAACAGAGAAAAAAAGGAGGACAAAACCAAACTAGACAGAGGAGCAATGCTGGTGGAGAAGAAGAGAGAAGTTTTGAAAGGGAGAATTGGTCCCGCGATCACTAAGAGAGAACAAAGAAGCAGACTTGGAGCGCGCTGCCGAGGCGCAGATTAGTGCGTTGTTCCCTCAGCTTTTATGGACCAGCCTGGAATGTGATCAGCGCTGGTACCTGCTGCAATTAGAAGCTAGAGAGGAGATAGTAGATGTTGGGACCCAGCCATGGATTTCAACATCAATCTCCAGTACAGACTGTCCTGGAATATCCAAAATAAATTGCATTAACCTACTTCCAACAACTGCGGACTTCCTGTGACATCACTGGCCAAATAAAAGCACCCCCTTTTCAAGCCCAGCACGCTGATGTCTCTTTGCTGGCAAAAAGACATAACTCTTCAACTGGATCCAAGAGTGTCATAAGATCACGCAATCATATGCACCAGTTAAGTACGAGTGAATAACTGTTTGTGTACCCAGTATTCATTCATAAAAAGGGGAAATTAAAGTATAAGCATTGCCTCCCTTTCTCTCTGAGGCCTGCAGAAGCAAACGGTGTTCCAGAGAAGCCCTGCAGAGACGCGGTCTCCCAGTCTGGAAGTAAGACAGCAGAGACCGCATCACCGTGTTAACGTGCAGTTTGATTGGCGGACACAACGAGCCGTCTTTCATCCACAGCTGGAGGTTAGCTGAAACCTAACAGTTTGTTGACCATGGGCGTTTCTTCAAACTTCGCCGCCTTGGACAACGTTCCTCACCACAGTTCATGAGGTTAAGTGTTTAGTCAGAGAAATAGAAGGACTTAGATTGAAATGATCTAAACGTTTTTCCTTTTATGAAGTTTGGTTTTGTTTGTTTTGAACTCAGCTATCTGGGTGCTAGCAGAATATCTGCAGCACACGTGCTCAGGTTATGTTCTTTGTTTGTATGTTTTTAAAGTTAAGACAAATTTTACTTGAAGGGTGATTTTAAACAGAAGATTGATCATAACACGCCGTCCGCGCTTATGCATTTTAACCCTTTTATTAACCCTGGTATTTTAAAAGGTATGTGTTTGATTCTGGTGCTAAGCTATTAGCTTCTTTTGTTAGCTCAACGGCTAACCGGTAAGAACACGTGCTTGCTACTAAAGAGTATTTAACAGAAAGGTTGTTAGTTTTCAAGCTAGTGAATAATAGTCCCTAAACATCATTTTACTAAATTTGATAACTAAGTAAACACCATTNCTCAACTGCTAACCGGTAAGAACACGTGCTTGCTACTAAAGAGTATTTAACAGAAAGGTTGTTAGTTTTCAAGCTAGTGAATAATAGTCCCTAAACATCATTTTACTAAATTTGATAACTAAGTAAATACCATTAAGCCCCATTTCTCCAGAAAGATTTGGCTCTTTTCCAAAATACTCCCTTAATAATATTTCTTTAAATATTATTTTAATAAATAAAAGCAGCTATTATTTCCACCAGCATATTGCACCATGTCACTAAGCACAAATCATCTCAGACTGGTTTCCTGACAGTGACAATGAGTTCTCTCTACTCCAATGACCTCCTCAGTCATCAGATTTCCATCCAGTAGAGCGGATGTGGGATTTGAAGAAACAGAAGAAAGCTCACAGATATGCTTCATCCATGTGGCGCCATTATGTTTGTCCTAAAAGCGAAGTTTGTGGCTGGACTGTGTAATGCCCCTCTCCATGGACTCTCTTTATCTCCACTCAGCCTGCTTTGTGAGCATTTGCATTACTGTTTATTCCGTACTAGTACCTACTTTTTTGGTCCCTGCTCTTGTGAAGGTACGACCGGGGCTGAATAGGGACCACATGTGATTTAAACATACTGCTGTTCACTGATTGGCCATGGGACCAGGAGAAATATGGTTTTCAAAGAGGTACTGCAGGAAAAAGTTAATAAAACTCAATAACGAGTATAATCATATTAAGGATCACATTTGCTGGAGCCGGTCAATCCAAAATATAATTTGCAAATCATAAACCATGCCTGAAGGCTGAAAGAAAAGACAAAGGACATATCAGCTTTGAATTGCACACAGGCAGGGCGCACCACCTCCAACCAGGATCCGACAGAGACAGGGTCCCAGGCCCCACCAAACAGCCACCGGGGTCACAACTGAGCACCCAGTCCCGGAAACCAAGAACCACCAATACATCGGCAAGCAGAGGCAACAGCCACCACCGGGGGGTCGACGGGGGGAATAGGTCCTACATTTGATATGGGGCCATAGGGAGTCATATGGGGCCAAGATGATCCAGGAGAGGGGGCAGCCCAAGATCCAGTCTGACAGAAAAACAGGCACACACAGTCACACTTTCCCACCCTGATACACATACAGACATTCACAACCACACACCCAACATAAGGACATAGTCTGATTGTTAACTGCACAAAGGAACTAATACTAGCATACAATATTTTTATTGCAAGAGAGGTGGATGAAAACATACAAAGACCAGTTGTCAACTACAGCTGGCTTCCTTCTATTGGCTACAATAGGAAGGATGAGGATGATGATGCTTCACTCCACTGGCTCTGGAGCTTTCTATCTGCAATGGAAAATGATGGGTTTTCTCTTCTATTTTTGTCCCAATATCACACAAAGGTGCTGTAGAAAAATGACAGCACACTAAGCAGATCTATGCTATCAGTGGCAGTAAGCTTCCTGCCTCCAAATTAAAGCACTCCTTCTGTTCACAAACATGTATTACCTGGCCTCCACAGCATCTCATTTCCCTGTATTTAATCCACCTGGATTGAAGCCTCTGTGTCACACATATTGTTTGTAAAAAAAAGAAGCAAACCACCTAATTACCATCTGCAATAGCTTTGAACAGCAACAGCACATCTGAGGATGAAATGCTTCTAAGGGAAAAGAGCAATGTCAGATTAACTGCAACATTATACCACGATTATTTACTGGATCTAAGGGTAGCTAAGGAATGAATCAGGTAAGAATTTTAGTAATAAGGTCAAACATTCATATCCAGATATTCTCACCTGACAGTAACTCTTTTATCACAGAACTATTACAGTATGTTGGTAGACGGTTCATATCAGCATTCAAACATTTCATGTCAGGGTTCTGGGTTGTACTGTGTCTGTTTGGTGTTTTTCCCATTGAACTGCAGGTTTTCTCCAGTTCAGTGGGATCAGCTGGATCTGAAAATGAGCTGTCTGCTGGTCATTCAGTCCCTGACTGTCAACCCATGTGTTAACCTCTAGCCTCTGTGAATACTCCTAGCTTTAATGTTATTTTCTATTTTTTTTACTTGCTCTATGTCTAACCTCATCCTGTCTGTTCTCTCCAAGGTTATCCCTCCAGATCACATCTCGAAACTCTCTTTTGTGTGTTTTCCTACATTCCTGACCGGCAACAGGCAGCTTTATTTCCTGGAACCTCCAAGCTTTTGTCTGTCCACCCTCCAACGCCTTCCGAAAACATTCTTCAGTAGGACTTGGCTCTCTCCTGGACTCCACTCAGCACATGGACCGACACAGTCTGGGTAGTAATCATTTGTTTCCTTTTTGACAAATCTCTCCAGCCAAACAACATCACTCACTTCTTCTCGTCTACCTCGCTGCAATCCTCCAGCCAGAATTAAACTAACAACCCAAAACAAGATGCATTCAGAAACTTCATAACCAATAAACTGGGTAAACCTTGATTTTGGTCTCATGGCTGTTTCTCTCATGTGGTCAGACGTTTGCCTCGAAAGATGACAGTTCAGTGGTTGGTGATGAAGGCAGCTTAAATAACTTCTCTAACAACAAAACTTTGAGCGAAGAGAAAGTTTTAACCATCTCAATGAGTTAACAGACTACCCAGAGTAGGGCCAAGACAAATGCCGAAAGAGTCACAGCAATTATGCAAAGATCAAATTGTAAACCTTGAAACTAAAACAGATGGTTATTTATACAGAGGTCTGTAGCCATTTATGCTGGAGACTGTTCCACTGACATCAAACTAACTTTGAATAAAAATGATTGAAATCGCATTCATTTGAACTACAATTCAATTCTTTTGTCAAAACAAATTACTTCAACAGTATTTTTACCCAGATTTTTACACTTCATAGCAAAAGTATTCAAACCCATAAAGTTTTTCCTTTTTTTCAGCACTAGTGACCTTTATTTTTCCATTATTTTCTAAAAGTAGGCAGATAGGAAATGGGGACAGAGAGAGGGAAGACATGCAGCAAATGTCAATGGGGCCAGAACTCGAACCCGGCAGCATCGAGGACTGAATCCTCTGTATATGGGTCGCGTGCTTCATTGTTGCTTAGTTGTGCACACAAAACTGGCCTTTCTGAAAGGCGAGGTACACACTGGACAGGTAGCCAGTCCATCAGAGGGCAACACACAGACACAGAAGACAAACAACCATGCACACACACATGGTTAGAGTAGCCAATTACAAACTCTTCCACTTTGCAGCCCACTTTAAATTCCAGCAAAATACAAATTGTAGGTTTAGTTTAAAAGGTGAAAAGAGTTCAAGAGGTAAAGAAATAAACCATTTCCAAGGCAATGTATCAGTCATGGTGCGTTTTGTGAGGGACACAAATGCAGAGCTTAACTGAGGTGGAAAAAAGAAGAGTTCTTTAAGTGTGGTAAATGTGGACTTACAGATGTTTCACAGGAAAAACAGGACATCAAGCATGGGCAGAGTTACAGGCATGTAGCAGCCATGCAAACAGTTCAATCACCAAACAACTTCTCTTGGATTATGGCGGATTGCAAACCACGATGATGTGGATACTGCCACTTACTGTACAAGAGTGTGTAACATTATGTTTCTAGTTCTTTGTGTCATATTCTATACATTAATCCTGTATCTTTTAAAAGTGCCCTCCTAACGTCTTTAATCCCTGTTCCTTCTAAGCCAAGTAACCCTGCTAAATCCCCTACTTCCCTAACTTTATTGAATAACCTTCCCCTTTCTTGAGAATATAATGCACAGTATAGTAATATGAGTTTTCTTTAACACCACATTCTCACATCTCACAAATAAAAGTTGTTAAGCCCTGTATGGTTTACCCCCATTCTTGCTATTGTTGTTTCCTCCCTTCTGTTCCTATCTTTATAGCTCTTTACTTTTAAGAATATTTGTATTTTGTTATACCCCTTGCCTTTCTGATCTTTATCCCATCTTTTCTGCCAAATTTACCTTCCCTTTTTGCTGACCAAAGCTTTTCCTTCACATTTGCCAAATGGAACTGGAACTGATATTTCTCTATCTAATTCCCGTTTTGCTGAATTATCTGCATGGTCATTGTCTTTCACCTCTTCATGGGCTGCCACCCAACAAAAATGTGTGTCAGTCCCACCTCAGTATTTTAAACGACTGTTGTAAAGTTCAATAAAAATGTCTACTCTGTTAGATTCCGTAGATTGTATTCTTTGCCATATGAAAAGTGATTCAATGCATACCACCACCCATCTGGTCTGACCTCTTCAGACCGCCGCAACCCAATAACAATAGCTATTATTTCTGCTGTGTATACTGAAAGGTTATTAGTCTTCTAGAAATTGATTTGAACTTGGGGATGTGTACACCAATTCCTACATGACCTTGTTTATTCTTTGAACAATCTGTGAATATTTTGAGGTAGTTATTGTAGTTGTTTTTCAGATAAAAGCAGTTTAATTCCATCTTCTTCCCTGTACCAGTCTCTCTTCGTTTTCAAAATGTTTTTGTTAATTTTGACCTCTGGGCAAAGCCAAGGTGGGATACTGCGAACTGGGCTGGACCTTTGACACTTTGTTCTCTATTTCATAACTTTTAGTAAGCATTTTAACTGTCCATCTAAACCTATTTCCCATGAATTTGAAATATTCCCAGCAGTCTTACAAGACCCTTTCTGAACTAGTTTTTATCTCCATCTCATTTTAACCCACTCTTCTCAAATATAAGGGGCTTTTGCTTGATAACAGAGTTTTGATGGGTGTAGATTTCATAATACACATGCATACACAAAATGCTGAATATTGCAGTCTGTTCAGTTTAAGTAGTGGTGTTTTTGTTGCTGCATCATACACCCATAATCTATTGCTGTCCTCAACAATGATTGTTTGTTATCTGCTCCCTAATCACATCAAACTACAACTTGTAGTATATTTATTGCTTTGTTGCATTTAGTTTTACATGTGATATGTCACATTTCCATGTGCATTTGGTATCAAATCATAAACCTAGATACAGTGGGGAGAACAAGTATTTGATACACAGCAGATTTGCAGGTTTTCCCACTTGCAAAGCATGTAAAAGTCTTAAATTTTTATTATAGGTACTCTTCAACTGTGAGTCATAGAATCTTGAACAAAAATTCAGAAAATCACATATTATGTGTCAGGATCTGTCCGTGTTCTTTCTCAGTTTTATTTTTTTTCAGCAGATTCAGTTGGAGGGTGGAGCTGCGCTGCTGCCGTCTCACACACCTGCGAGTCATCAGCCTCGTTAAGGCAGCTTTTTAAGGAGCAGGTTGATGATCATTAGACGCCAGCGTGTCGTCCTCTGTGGTACCTCAAGCCCGTGCATCTCGATTCTGACTTAAACCATGAGTTTTTACCCCTTGTAACCCTGAGTTCTGCTCCTTCCTCTAAGGTGCCTCCTGAGGCTAACTTCCTGGGACCTCCCGGTGTTCTCTGTGCAGTCGGGTCCAGCCGATCTCTGCGGCTCCACGTTTTCAAATGACAGCCTGACTCTGACCTCCCCTCCCGGATTCCACATTCACCTGCAACCGCAAACTCCACTCTGATCATTCCTCCTTATCTTGGCATCCAAGCTCACCCTTCTGTTTTCCTTTCCCACAAGACAAACCGCAAGAGCTGCCGGAAAGTTCCCGACATTTATTGTGATCATTCTAAATAAATATTCTAAACTTTCCTAGTGTCCTGAGAGTTTCTGCATGTGGGTGAAAAGCTTGGTAGAACAATGACGGTGTGATTTTTAAGTAAATAATTTGCGTTTTATTGCATGGCATAAGTATTTGACACATCAGAAAAACAAAGTTTAATATTTAGTACAAAAACCCTTGTTTACAATTCCAGATATCAGACGTTTCCTGTAGTTCTTGACGAGGTTTGCAGACACTGCAGCAGGGATTTTGGACCACTCCTCCATACAGATCTTCTCCAGATCCTTCAGGTTTCAGGGCTGTTGCTGGGTAACACAGACCTTCAGCTCCCTCCAAAGATTTATAGATTGGGTTCAGGTCTGGAGACTGGCTAGGCCACTCCAGAACCTTGAGATGGTTCTTACAAAACCACTCCTTACGTACCCTGGCTGTGTGCTTCGGGTCGCTGTCATGCTGGAAGACCCAGCCACGACCCATCTTCAATGCCCTTACTGAGGGAAGGAGGTTGTTGGCTAAGATCTCCTGATACATGGCCCCATCCATCCTCCCCTCAATACGTTGCAGTCGTCCTGTCCCCTTTGCAGAAAAGCATTCCCAAAGAATGTTTCCACCTTCATGCTTCACGGTAAGGATGGTGTTCTTGGGGTTGTACTCATCCTTCTTCTTCCTCCAAACACAGTGAATTGAGTTCAGGCCAAAAAGCTCTATTTTAGTCTCATCAGACCACATTCCTCCTCTGGATCATCCAGATGGTCATTGGCAAACTTCAGACGGGCCTGGACATGCGCTGGCTTGAGCAGGGGGGACCTTGCGTGCGCTGCAGGATTTTAATCCATGGCGGCATAGTGTGTTGCTAATGGTCTTCTTTGAGACTGTGGTCCCAGCTCTCTGCAGGTTATTGACTAGGTCCTGCCATGTAGTTCTGGGCTGATCCTTCACCTTCATGATCATTGATGCCCCACAAGGTGAGATCTTGCATGGAGCCCCAGACCGAGGGAAACTAACCTTAATCTTGAACTTCTTCCATTTTCTTATAATTGCCCCAACAGTTGTTGTCATACAATTAAATGCCAATTAATTACTTAAAAATCACACAATGTGATTTTCTGGATTTTTGTTTTAGAGTCTGTCATTCACAGTTGAAGAGTTCCTATGATACAAATGAAAGACTTCTGCATGCTTTCCAAGAGGGAAAACCTGCAAAATCAGTAGTGTATGAAATACTTGTTCTCCCCAATGTATTTGATTTCCGATACAGTCTCCAAAGTCTGTCCATATAATATTTCATTTCCACATTTCATATGGTGCTTCTTACTACAAACTACAGTACTGTGCAAAAGTGTTAGGCAGGTGTGAAATGCTGTAAACAAAGATTGCTTTCAATAATGGAAGTGTTAATCATTTATTTTCATCAATCAACAAAATGCAGTGAATGAACAAAAGAGAAATCTAAATCAAATCAATATTTGGTGTGACCACCCATTGCTTTCAAAACAGCATCAAT
>JAHUTJ010033889.1:0-22548 GCA_036250325.1 Characodon lateralis
ATGAAGTCATTTGTTTCCAAACCAGAGACTTCTAAACCAGACAAAACTGGTACAGTAACAATCTTATTTTGACTCATTGTTCTCAGCAGAATATTTGTCCTTTTCCCCTTTAGGTTCAGTCTTTTTGAAATGGTTTCTGTACAAAATGTACTTGAACTTCCTGGATCAAGAAGTACAAGTTTGTACAACTTTATTGCTCTTTTGGCTTTTAACTAACTACAACAATAGAAAAAACGGCATCATCATGACCGGACCCAATATGCCCACATGTTTGAGTGGTTACAGTTGAGAAGTTGACATGAGATCTTGTTGTCTGTAGAGTTTGTTCTGAAGAGGCTCCTTTTGCTCTATGAAAACCTCTGGGTGCTTTTGGCGACACACGTTGCAATCCAAACGACTCCTGCAGTCTTTGCTTGTGTGGCCAACTTTCAGACAACCAAAACAAATCCCCTTTTGCTTAATAAAGGTCAACTTAACCCGATGCATCTTAGGTTTGAACTGCATACAGTCTTCCAATAAATGATTTCTTTGTAAACAAAACAAACCGCTCTGAAGAACTGTGGATTTGGTCTTGATTTCAACTGATTGAGTTTTGGCTCCTGGAACTGTGCTGACATTAGTGGCAAAACTGCTTCCTTTTTTCCTTTGCTTGGTGGAATTTGAAATGTTAGAGTCGCTCCCACTTTGTGAGTCTTGATTATTGCCAAACACTGAATCTGATGCTACTTTCACTTTTGTTATAAAAGCAACCAGATCAATGAATAATGCTCTGTGACCATTTCGCTATTGAAGCTCATAAGCTTCAACTCTCCATTTTTCCCTCAATTTGTATGGAAGTTTCAAAACAATCATTCTCATGTTTGGGGGTAAATCTAACTCTTTCATGTAAACAATTTGATGTGTTAGAATTGAACATCCTTGAAGAAAAAGACAGAATGACAGAAGGCTGTGCACATCATCGCCTTTGATTGGTGTCCAACTCAATCTTCTCCATATATGCAGAGGCCATTTTCTTTTCATTTCCAAAATCTTCTTCAAGAAGATGTTTAGCTGTAGAATAACCTTGCTTAGGAGGTAAGTGCTGACAACTATGCATCAAATCTTTAGGCTGCCCCCTAATGAACTGCTCTAAAAAGTGCAAACAGTCGCCCCAGCTATCAGTTTTAGCTTCCACTCCATTCTCAAAGGCATTCATAAATGATCTATATTGTGGAGGGTCTCCATCAAGCACAGGAATGTTTCTGACTGGAAGAAGGGAAGATAGGTTTTGTTTTACAAGTAAGGCCAGTGATGTCATTTTGTTTTTGCATGATGATCACAATATCATTCTGACAATTTTCAGTCAAAGGGGGAGATTGAGTCTGTTTGCTGGATTGGTTGAGCTGAAGCATCAAATCTTGCCATCATCTTATCCTTCTGAGGCTGTTTCTCCCTTCAGTCTGACCACAGGTGACTCGGATGAATGATTTGCAATAGCGTTAAATCTATCTTTTGGAACAAATTCATCAGCTCGGGGGTTTAACTGGAGCATGTCCTCTACTTGGCCTCTTTCAAAATAAGATTTCATGCCATCAGATTGTTTGGAATCAACAACTGACCCTATTTTAAAAACACAAAGCTTTGCATTAGTTGCTGCCAACTTTGTTTCCAAGGCCGATTTTTCCTTTTCTTTCTCAATTTTTCCTCTTGAACTTAATTCAAATGTTTTTTATCCAATGCAGCGAATCGCTCCATGAGTGCTGCTTTTTCAACTTCAACTTCAGCTTTAATGCGAGCAGAAGAGGTGGATGAAGTCCGAGACTGCTGTGAAGAAGCTTTTGAACGTGGCTTTAAACTTGAAATATTAGAGACACTGTCTTCTGGATTTATTTTATCCAGATCTGCATCAACTTGATCACCATCAACATAGTTTTTTCTGTTCAATGTAGGGATCGCCTGCTTTCTGCAACCAAATCTTTACAGTGTTTATAAAATTGGAAAATGTCATCACCTTGGACTGAAAATACACAATTTGTCTTTTCACTTCCTCTTCTGGCAATGGCAAACTCAAAAACAATTCATGTAAATCGGTTGCTTCTTGATAGGATTCAATAAACTTGGCAAACTGAGAAGGCACTGCCTTGACATTTTCTTGTGACGTCATTAACACGTATATTTTCTCTAAACTTTGAAGCTTGTTTACATTTTAAACTCCGTTTTTCTTGACATGTTTTTATATAAAGCTCCAAACCCTTTTGTGTGAATTTGATGCTTCTTTTCTCTTGTGACATCCGAGTGTCGTACTCGTTTGCTCTTTACATCGGACATCTTCAGCGATCTTTTGTATTATTTCAAACATTTCAAAACTGCATAATCCACTAAGAGCATATAGCATAAAACATAAAAAGGTTGATTCTTCCGAAGAAATATTTCCTGATGAGCGTCGGCACACGTCTTGATCCAATTACGCATCAATTTAACACTCGTCTCATCAGTCTTCGGGGTGAAATAATGTCTTTAAACTCAAATAGTTTCACCATTTACAGCTTGCACAATATTGTCACGTACCAGTTTTGATGAATGAGTGATGTGTTGATCCAAGCCTGACGCAGCCGTTTGATTTCTTTATAAGAGGCTCCAATAACTTCATCTGAAGGTAACCCTTGAGATCCATATATCAATCAAGTCCATTGATGAGGGATTATTCCTTTACAATCCAGGGGTGGTTTTATACTTTTATCTAGTGGCGATTGTTTGACAAACTGAACATCCTAGAATTTCAAACAAGCCACTACTGCACTGGGGTTATGTTTCGTACACAGGCAAAAGAAGTCCAATGTCCAAAAACTGGAAGGCTGCATTTTACGGTTTATTTATCCAGTTGGCAAGTAAATAATACAGATCAAACTTTTCTTTGTTACCACTGCTTCTCCTGCTGTGGTAAAAAAAACCATAGGCCCCACCCCAGTGCATGCTAGTCCTATACCAGTCCCTTCACTTGGGAAATGGACACACAGTTCTTCCTCTAACAAAAAATAATATTATTGACCTACAAATAAACTCTATAAATAACCCCCAAAAATATAAATAAACTAAGAATAAAATTGAACAAAATTCAATGTAATAAAGAATATGGAATAAGTAGTTCCAACAGGTAAATATATATTGTTAAGTGAGGATTTGTTTCACTCACCTGTACATGCAGACACACTGAATGGTGGTGCATGTAGATTAGCTCCAAAATACAATGGTACTCAGGTGCTTTGTTAGACCTGTCACCTGGACCTCTGAGGCTGAAGATCCAGATGTTTTCAGAACAGCCCCGAATCTCATGAAATAAGACATTTAGGAGTTCTTGTCTGTTCAAAGGATGCATTAAGCCTCAAAATGACAGAATTCCCATTTTTATTTAAAAAACAATCCCATTTGTTTCTATTGTGTCCATATAATAACTGCCCACTCCACCTAACCTGAAAATTAATCTAAGGGAAAAGAAGACAAAAATTGGTTATTTGCGCACACGTGGTACAGTGACTGCGCAATTATGAGCACAGGCTCAATCGGACTAGCAATTTCTGGAGAAATCCAGAAAGGCTGTTCAGTCCAGGAGCGTTGGCCTGCCTCATTAGTTACCCGAAAAGTTCCACTAAGTGCATCAAACAGGGCTACAATAGGGGAGAGAGCTCATTTCAGAGCAGCTGTGGAGCCAATCAGAGAGTGGGAGCCTGGTGGGTGTGTTTGCCCGGGAACAGGTGGAAGCAGAGCGGCATAACCCAATCTCTTTAATTTGTTCCTTATGTTTATTTCCTTCCTGTCAGGTTTTATGAAGTGGTGTTTGTCGCTTAGTATTCTTGTGCTTGTTTACTTTTATTTTTGCAGTTAGGTTTTTCCCATGTCCTTAGATTTAGTTGTTGCTTCCTTCCAGATTTAGCTACCATTTATGCTCGCTCATTTTTACGTTTATTATTTAGTCTAGTTTAGTTTGTGTTCCTGTCTTCCCAGTTAGTATATTGATCCCTGTATTTATGTTTGTACTTTAGATCTGTTTCCCAGAGTGTCTTTAGCCTAGTTTCCCCCATGTCTCTGTGTTCCCCTGCGCCAGTATCCACAGTAACCTAATTCCCTCAGTTCCCTCAGCTGGTCCTCACACCTGTCATTTATCATCTGATTACCTGCCTCCCTTCCCATTGGTTCACATTGCATTTCCCTTTGTATATTAACTTACCAGTTCTCCTTGTTCCCTGTTGGTTTCTCCTGTTATCTTCCTGTGTCTCCTGCTCCGTGTCGTCATGTAAATCATTTGTTTATTTTTATTAAAGAAGAAGATTCCTAAACTATGTGGCTTCCAAGCTTCTGTCTGCATCCCGGTCCCAACCAACCACAAACCATGACAACTCAGTGTAAAACATACATACCTCTTTATGTATACATTTATTAATAACTGTAAAATTAGTACCGATAACAGGACAAAGGATGAGAAGAAAGGTCCAGGATGAGGCTCCATGTTCTATTTTAAACACCTTTTTCTGTACAGAAGGTGTATAATGGTAAAGACTGAACTAATGGCTCAGTGGAGAACAACTGATTAAGTGGAATGAATGGCTGGAAAGATGGCAGTAAAACAACAGGTTCATGAAAGAAGGAACATATTTTTATGAATTGTTGAAATAGCTCACAGCATAATTAAAACAAATGTGTTTTTAGGCTTACCGTTCCATTAAAATCTAAGAAAATCAATTTTACACCAGTTTTCTTTTTAGAAATGTAAGAAAGAAAGGAAAAGTGAGAGTAAAATTTTAAAAAGTAATTTTTATAGATGAGAAAAGAAGTTGATTTATTTGAGCCACAGTAAACATAGTTTCTTTGAGTTTAAGAACAACTGTGGTCCCACAGACTGAGCAGAATGTATTTTCTAAATATCACAAAATGTGTCATTCAATGTTTCAGCCAATTTTTTTTTTTTCATCAGTTATAAACTGTTTCTCTTCATCCTTCACGTTAACTACTAACAAAAAATTTTAACCAAGTCAAATTATGGTGAAGCTTTTTTGTTTGATTCACAATAATTTATATTCAATGAAAACCCAGCCAAGGCAGAGAGCTGGTACATATCCTGTGTTACTTTAACTTTAAGTGACTTATAAAACTGGGCCAGTGTTATGGAGCTAAATTGGGGCCATAAAGTTTGTTCAAACAAAACAAATTTGAACCTGAAAAATAAAGTTTGTTCAAAAGAAAAACATTTGAACCTGAAAAATTATTTGAACCTCCTCCAAAAAAATGTGAACTTGCAGATTTTTTGTCTTCAAACATTTGGCCCTGTTTTGGAGTGGGGGGCGGGACCCCACTTCACGGGGTTGCGGAATCAGGACTGACAGCTCAACAAAGCGCCTGAACAACATATTCCCAGCTGTTGCCTTCAGGGACCGTGGGAACTGGAATTATCTGTAATACATCATCGATATTCTATATATATGTGATTGGTTTTGAAAGATAACATACTTCACCGATAGAAGCAGCTTACGTGAATACATGACGCGCATCTCGGAGGAGACAATATGATCTTGACAGATTTGAACAGCATTTTAAGTCCGTGTTGGAGATTTCCCAGACCCTCAACATAAAGCAAAAGAACCGCTAGACTAAGCGACGGTATGAAACCAGATGCAAAACGAGCCAGTATTTTCCAAATATCCTTGCATAATTAAACCTGGACTCGTTTTCACATGGACTGGACTCGGGTTTCGGTTTCTGGTGCATTTTGATGAAAACATGTTTAGTCTTCATTTAGTGAAGTGACTCACACCCAGGGGCAAACTGGCATACGGGGCAACCGAGGAAATCCCTCGCTACCTGCATCTGTGCAGGGCGCTGGGCCGGTGGTTCAGCTCGTGAGCCGGTGATTCACGGGCTGAAGTGAACCACCGGCCCACTAAGCCAGCGGTCCCCCAGGGATTTCCTCGGTGGAGCATGTGGACAGCATAAAGTTCCTGGGTATTCACATTTCCTCTAACCTCTCCCAGACTGAGAACACCTCCCACCTGGTAAAGAAGGCCCAACAACAGCTTCTCTCTCTCTCAGAAAGCTGAAACGGACTGGACTCTACTCAGCTGCTCCCTAAACTTTTACAGGGCCACAATAGAAAGCATTCTGTGCCTCAGTGTGACAGTGTGGTATGGGAGCTGCATGGTGTTGTAATTATGAATATGAATATATCATTTAATATTTAACATTAATATATTTTTAAAATTATATTTTGGTCTGTTAAGGGTTGTCCTGTGAATACCAGCTCAATAAGGCAGTGGTATTAGGACAAAATTGAAAGGGATGAGCCAAGCTCTGACATTATTGAACAGCAAAACTCTGCACACACATGGAATGAATTCACACAAGTTCTTAAAATACAAGAATTTAACAAAAATAAGTCAACTCAGGTCAAACGTAATTCAATCAACTCTTCACTATGCTTAAATAATCAAACTAAACTACCAGGCAGAATGAAAGAATAAAGACTAATGGGCTATGTACAATGTAAACAAGTTGATCAAAGATTGTTGAAAACCATGACCGAAAGAGTGATGCAATATCACCATGCAATGCTATTTATGTTTGAGAACCAAGGATTATCTTGAAGAATCTGGAAGTGAAGTTAGTCTTGGAACTAACTTAGGCAATAATTGGCATACCTTTAGACAACCATTCACAATGCAAGATCAGATAAGATATTATTTTAATAAAATAATATTTTAAGAATGATTTGCTGAATAAAACCTTCTGGATGACCAATTCTCAACAGTGTTTAATTAGCTGCCTTTATTTATTAAAATGATATTTAAATAAATATTATTTTGAATAAGAACCAAGTCTTTGAGAATGGGGCTTAATTGTAGTACTTAGTTATCAAGTTTAGTAAAATAATATTTATGGAAATATTATTTTACTAGATTGAAAACCAACAACCTTTTTGGGTAAATGATCTTTAGCAGGCAAGCACGTGTTCTTAGCTGTTAGCGGTTAAAGCTAACAAAAGAAGCTTATAGCTTATCTTTAGAATCAAACACATACCTTTAAAATACTATTAATAAAAGTGTTCAAATGCATAAGCGTAGACGGCACGTTATGGCCGATCTTCTGTGTTTAAAATCACCTTTTAAATAAAGTTTGTCTTAACTTAAAAAAAACACAGAACACACAAACTGAGCACAGCTAATCTGCTAGCACTAAGATGGCTGAGTTTCAATACAAACAAAACCAAACATCATAAAATGAAAACTTTTTAGATTACTTCACCCTAAATTCCTTCTTTCTGCCCAAAACACAACCTCTTACATGAACCGTGCTGAGGAAAAGTTGTCTGAGGTGATGAAGTTGAAGAAAATATTCACAGTGAACAAAGGGTTAACTGCAGCTAACCTCCGTAGCTGTAGGTTGGGGTGGCTCGTTCTGTCGGCCGGCCAAACTGCACGTTACAGCTGTAACCACGGTGATGTGGTCTCGTTATCCTTTCTTCAGAACGGGAAAACTGCTCCACTTGGCGTCGTAGAGACAGGGTCTCTGCTGGGAACTCTCTGGAACACAGTTTGCTTCTGTAGACGTCAGAGAGAAAACTCAAGCAAAGCTTGTACCTTAATTACCCCTGTTCATGAATGAATACTGGATACACAAACAGCAATTCATTCCTACCTAACTTAGTGCATATGATTGCATGATCGTATGACACTCTTGGATCCAGTTTGTAGAGGTATGTCTGTTTGCCAGCAAAGAGACATTAGCGCTGTGTCCCTCTATCCAGTTCCTCTGGGGACCCGTGTGGAAGAGGTCATTTTGTTGCAAAAGCGATGTTTTTATTCGGACAGTGATGTCACGGGAATTCCGCTGTTACCCCTTTTCCTGGCTGTGCTGGAAGTAGGTCAATGCGATTTATTTTGAAAGTCCCAGAAAAGTTCATTCTGGCCTTTCATTTTGTAACCATGGCTGGGGTCCCAACAACGGCATAGGAGAGAAAAGACTTAGCACGGGTGGCGAGGACAGCACAGGGGATTGTGGGCTCGATTTATGCAGCACGAGTCCAGAAAAGGACCAGACACATTGCTACAGACCACACCCACCTGGTCAATGCACTGTTTGTCCCATTTCCATCAGGAAAACATATTAGGAACTTCACATAAAAAAAACAAATAGACTCAGAAACTGTTTCTTACCCAAAGTAGATAAGGCAATTGTGCCCCTGCAGGCAGACACTAAACATCCCTGCTAACAATCATAAAAAACACCAGCCAATCTTAGACTGTTTCACAAGCTGCAGTTTATGTAAATACTAAATACTATATGCCACATTTCATGTACATGTGTTCTCTTTTTCTATAAATGTTTTAAAATTTTGTAAGGGTCAACTGTAACCTACATGTGTATCTTTTGAGCCTGGTCTCAGCTAAATTACATTATGGTGACATAATGACAATAAAGAATCTTGAATCTTGGAAGTGCTGTGATTTACATCATACAATGAAGATGATGACTTGTCTTTTCTGTACTTTATTTTTTTCCACAAAACTGCTCACATCTCGCTCTTACACTTCTTTTCTCTCTCCTTCTCTTTCTCTCCCTCCTACCTTGTCACACAGCGGCACCTCTGCTCGGAAGGAATAATAGCAAACATTCACATTTGCTTTTAGTTTGAAACACAACAGGTGGTTAGTTGAGTGTTACTAGTTAACGTGGAGAGTTTTTTGGTTTGCATATGTGATACACTCTATAGTGTGAGTCCGTCCATTGTGTATTTATTACAAAGAAAGAAAAGAAACCAATAGAGAACTCACGGGTTATCAGTGAGGGATAACGACTCTACTTTTGGGGACTGAAACTGTGTTTAAGTTTAAAGGGAACAAAAAGGGGGGCGGAACTAAAAATAGACACCGTTTCTCCGGACGCGGAAGTGAAAGACGTCCTTCTCCCCTCCCCCTTAAGTTTACATGTTGCTGTTATACTTGATGAGAACACATCCTGTATCTGAAGCGGAGAGTTACGAAGGTCATATAAACACCTGGACATGTTTACAGTGAATGAGAAAATGTTATTGTAAGAATTCATGAATGTGAAGATTTGTAATAAAAGTAAAAGTTTGAGAGAGGAAATGGAGGTTCGCTTCTTCACTCACGGACATTATTAATCCATGTTTCAGGTTTGCTGGACTCTCACCCAGAAGGAAGCTGGGACTGGGGCTCACCCAAACCAATCTTCATTTGTTGCATTTAGCCTCACCCTGTTGAGACATGTAACACATACTTTGACTGTGAGGTTAAACTATTTTGTTAATAAATTCTCCCATGTATATGATAGAAGTTATTTGTGCCTATTCTGTGTAGGTGTACAGTGCCTGCTGTTTCAAACACTAATCCTCAAATCTCCTCTTTCACCTGTTGTCATATAATACAGCCACGTTAGGCTGGGATCAATAGGACAATACCTGACATACTGAAATTTGTTTGGCTAATGATCAGAGGGTGCCCAAATTTGTTAGTCTGACAGAAAAATGTATTACTTTATTAATAATTTTGTCAATGTTTTTTCAATATGATTTACAATTATTATTCCCAAGAGCCAAACGGTTATTTCACAACATCATGAACATTTGAAACAAAGTAGAATATTTTCTAAATTGAGGATTACCGAAACTCTGAGGATCAATATATCCATTTTGAAAAACCATGGACATAGCATATGGTGTTTTAGTGCAAATGCAGATTTGTCTAATACAGGGTCAATGACAGTTTATACCATCCCCAAAGAGCAGGAGAAGTGTATTAAAGTTAGGGATCATCTTTAAAAGATAAGCAAATGGACTTTTGTCAAAATTCGAGGCATAAACATGCACCAAAAAGACAGAATTGCTTATGAGGGTCCCTACAACAATAAATTATGTTCCATTTTTGTCTGCAGTACCTTAGTGAAAAGTGTATTTTATTCTTTATGATTAAGATAGTAATGCCTCTGCCCACGGTGTCAAAGTTTCAGTGTTGTGAATGACCTACTCATTGGGTAGAAACAGAAACTGTTCACCTGACCATTCAGCCATTTGACGTTCCAGGACAAGAACTTTACAATAATATTCACTGAACTTTAACCAGCCATAAACACATTTTAGTGGTAATGTAATTATGAGAAAACAACTACTTGAGAACTAAAAGGGATAAATAACCAGTTTAATATTAGCAACATGGTATGAGAGAGGAAAAAAATGACAACAAACCAATCAATTAACGGTCGATAAAACAAAACATAATAGCCACACATGTGGACTAAATTAACCCTCCCACCACTTGGCCACATTCCCCAAATGAGGGTGACAGCAGTGTATTCTGCATACTGCACAGCGATAGCAGCTTCATAAACATAGAAATGTTATACGTAAGCTTTTATTTAAATGTATACTTAAAAACCTGATCAGTTCTAAATAAGGAGGGAGGGAGGGAGGGATGGGTTGCACAACACCTTTGAGAGGAAAGCATGGGATGTATGCCAGATGAGTCTAAACATGACAGGCTAAAGCCAGTTGTAACTGTTAACTCTATGATTAATTTGCCTTAATTATTTGTTTTATTTACAGCTTTATTTGTAGAATATTCACACGTAACAGACATATCAGGCTCAGTAGAGCAAGTGATACAAACTAATTCAATTCAAGCAATTAACAAAATTATGTATTTGAAAACTGACAAACAGCTGATAATCAATTCCCCTTCAAAGGTCCAAACAAATAACAACAAATGTACAAGCGAAGCAACCCTATCAAGTAAACAAGAAAATAAGGCCTAAAGGGCTTAATTTCTAGTTTACTTGATTACCCGTTTACTTATTAGGATTTGAGTTTGAATTTGAACTTGATGTTTTCCAGTTAAACAAAAAGACGGAACATCTTTCAGAGTGTTGCAGCCGGAGGCTGAGGAACACTCAAAATCGGATGCTGTACCAGCAATGAAGTAAAAGCAATAATATCCAGCTGTTTATAACTAAACTAATTGAATAGAATTCTTAGGGACACCAAATGGCAACTAATGGGCAAGGCTTCAATGTAACCCTCAAAACATGAGAGAGCACCCCAAAATAAAAAATCCAATATGAAGCATAGGGCAGGTAAAGAACATAGAGGTTAAATCACAGAAGCAATGCACCTGTCACAAAGGTCAAGGGTGCTGGGACATGTCTGGGATAGTCTACATTTTTAAATATGCAGTCTGTGTACTGTGTACTTTTGTAACAAGAATCTCCCCCAAATTTAAGTTTCTGCTGCCATCTAGAAGCTAACGTTTTGCTTGAATAATAGACCCACACACTAATGGAAGTGTACATGTGTGATATAAGAGCCTTACTGTGGAGTTTAAACTCAAATAGGTCCTCTCAATAATGGATAGAGGGCTTATTTTTCCGAACTCTAGGAAAATAGAGGACAGTGCCTTGAAAACAGTGGAATAAATGATAAGCAGGCATACAAAAAGACAGTTCACTAAAGCTGAGAGAAGTGTTATCATTAAAACAATCATAAAAACATTTGATTCCCTTTCTTGACTATATATCGCAGGAAGAGTCCAAATGAGAGGGGGGAGAAGAGGATAATTGCAGATTGGGGCTAAAGCAGAGGCAGGGACAGAATTGAGGTGACATCAGAGTTAATACCATATTTTCAGAGACAATTACAACAGGGTTCTCTGTTTATTGTGACAGCTAAACGGGAAGAGATGAGAATAATAGTGCTGAGAGGGAGGTACAGGGACATGATTGATCCTGAAGATGACACCAAGTATCAGGTATATTTGGCTAAAAAGTGTACTTTTGAGGATTGCCTGCACAATAATAAAACCAGACTGAAATTTTTCAGTAATTCCATAAAGCTGTAGTGCTCATGTTTGATCATTGAGCCATGGCTCTATAATTGCTTTATAGTGTCTACATTTAAAAGGAGCAATATCATCGAAAATAACAGTTCAAAATCATTCAGCAACATATCGACATCTCCATCCTGGTGAAAGTCCACAGTGAGAGGCTAAAAGTCTGTAAAAACAGCCAAAAAAAGAGATGCTGTCTGTGGGTTGTTCAGACAAGGGGAACAACCATCAGGGTTTAGGTATATTTGTGTTAGCATAGCCAGATCGTTTAAATCTCTTTACTCTCTCTTTCTTTCCCGTTTTAACTGAAATTAAGGCATGTTTTAAAAATTTGGGTTCCCTCCCTTTCTCTTTAATTGAGAGGATAAATACTGTCAAAATGAATGTTCTGCCAAAGTTCTTGTTTCAATGTCTACCTATTTTTCTACCAAAAAGCTTTTTCAAAACAGTGGACTCAGTTAATTGTAATTGTTTTATGGGATGGCAAAATTATATTAGCAGAACCTTAAAAAAGCCTTCATAACATTTGGCTAAACCAAGTTGTAAACTACCATTAGGTCTCCAAGAGCAGCAATATTAGTCGGTAGGGTAAGGGTTTACCTCCCAATGTCTCACTTGTGTTTTATCCTACTGAGCTGAACTATAACCACATGAACTAGAGTAGTGGCTGCCATTGGATTACGGTTAGGTTGAAATTAGTAAACAAACAGCATCATAAAGACCAAGGAACACAGCAGACATGTCAGGGAGAAAGTTGTGAAAATGTTAAAAGTTGGGTTAGGGTCTAAAACAATGTCACAAGCTTTGAACATCCCACAGAATGCTCAGAATCATGTGAAAATAGAAAGTGTATGACACAACTGCAATTACAACAAGGCACCTATACCCAACAAGCTGGGCAAGGAGAGCAATCACCAGACAACCAGCAAAAAGGTCCATTGTAATTTTAGGAGCTGTAGAAATACAGCACTCAGGTAGGATAATCTGTCAACACGAGAAATATTAGTTGTGCAACCCATACATTTTAGCCTGTATAGAGACAAGAGAGTCCTTTTTGCAGCTAATCACAAGCCATGTTGGTGACACAGCAAATATGCAAAAGAGGTGTTCCATTCTCATATGAGCCCAAAAGGGTTACAGTTCACACTTTTTGGCCTACAAGCAAAAGGCTGATGACTGAAAGCTAAAAGTGCAAAACACCCTGAATACACCATCTCCACACTGAAATATGCTGTTGGGTTGTTTTCTTTTGCAGGGAAAGGGAAGCTGGTAAAATATGTTCATGTGTTAGAAAGTCCAGACCTAAATTCAATTAAATCTTTTGAAAAACTTAAAACTTAAGTGCACACCAATGAAAACAGTCTACAGCACAATTCCCAGACACACAAGCCAAGCAACCGGTGTCCACAATTCACCAGCAACCCCAGAATGCCCACCAGAACCCCACGATCCCATCCGGCATGGCTGTAAATTGAAAGCTAGAAGCTGCCTAGAAGTTTAGCCCAACACTGCAACCTTAACACCACCCAGAATGCTGGACAGTGGTCCAACCAAACAACACAACAGCCCTAAAGAACCATTGCATCCAATGGAGCCACTCCTTTTATGCAACAACCCCATCCGGGGGAGATGGCAACAAAGAAAGCACCAATAGAGACAGAGATGAACCTCCACTCTATGAATCAGATACACATTGTATCTGGTTCATTAAGTTTGAAGTTTGTAAGTGGTATATTTTATTGTTTTACATGTATGTTTGTGCTATGTGGCTAATAGCTAAACTGCTTCTAATAGGTAAGACTTTTACAAGGTAGCACTTGCTCTCGTACCATCAATTCATCAATTCAGTCTAGCCCAAGGCTTCAAATGATAATGCATAAATAATTGAATTTAAAAAGTATTTGACACCACATCATTTAAACTAATCATTCAAAGATTGAAAAAAGTTTTAAAAATTTGTATCTCATTGTAGCTCTGCCATATTTAGGGTTGTTGTCCTGGAGGAGGTGTACCTTGTGCCTTTGCAGCCTCGAACCAGTTTTCTTGCTGGATTGTTTCAGATTTTAACTTCATCCATCTTCACATCAAGTCAGCTTCTCTATCTGTCCTGAAAAAAGGACCTTCAGAGCATACCATCTTATACATATCATAGTGGTTTTGGTCGCTTCAGGGTCACCTGCAGTGATTTTTTTTACCCCAGAGTTTGTGCTAGAGTTCTCCGTTGTCTGTCTTTTTGACTGACAGAATCAAAAAAATCCTGTTATCTATTTTTTTCATTCTTTTAATGATTATAATTAAACATTAAATACCTTTCATTTTCATTAATTTTAATGAAGACTGTGGTCTCAGTAACTACATATAAACAACGAAATTAAACAACTGCATCTAAAATATGAACAGATCACCTGCTCTGGCCGGAACGCGCAGTCTCACAACGTCCTTCTGGTCCACTTGGACCTGAATTGCGCAACAGCTAATTAATATGCTAACTTGCCACCAAGTCAGGGGTGTGTATTGTAAACTGTCAAAATGACATATGGCCTTTAGAATTTTCCATCACCATTTAAAAAAAACTGTCAAAAACTGAAAATATTCCGTTAGCGCAATCCCTGCATTAGCCTTACTGTTTTGCATGTAGCCTAAAAATTTCAATTTTGGTCTCATCTGACCACAGCACTTTCTTCCACATTTTGGCTATACCCAACAAAATGGCTTGTGGTAAACTTTAAATGTGTCTTATTGCTCTCTCTAACGAACCTTCAAGGCCTTCACAGAACATTTGGATACATACTATGATTAAATTACACACAAGAGGACTCCTTTTACTGATTACAGGATTTCTGAAGGCAATTGGTGCACTTTTATTTAGTTTATTATAGGAAAAGGGGCTGAATTGAGATTTTTCAGATGGAAACCATGTATCCTTTTCATTCCACTCCACAATTATGCACTACTTTGCTTTGGCCTATCAAATAAAATAATGAACACCATGTTCAAGCATGTTCAAGGTGTTCACCAGTGCACTGGGCACCAGGACACCCTAGGCAGGAGGTCAATGATCGACTTTGTAGTCATGTCTTGGGACCTTCGGACACATGTCTTGGACACTTGGGTGAAGAGCGGAACTGAGCTGTCCACCGATCACCACCTGATGGTGAGTTGGATCCGCTGGAAGAGGAGGAAGCTGGACAGACTTGGCAGGCCCAAGGGTACAGTGAGGGCCTCCTGGGAATGTCTGGCAGAGCTCTCGGCAAGGGCAATCAACTCCTACCTCCGCGCTGTGGCCCGGGCAGTAGCATAGACAAAAATTCAGGCCTGAGAGGAGTTCGGCGGGGCCATGCAGAAGGACTACCGGTCGGCCTTGAAGCGATTCTGGCAAACCGTCTGGTCCCTCAGGAGTGGGAAGCAGTGCTTCGCCAACACTGTTTAATGTGGGGGTGGAGAGCGGCTGACCTTTGAAAAACAAATTCATGCGTTCATCTTTAGTATAATTGATTACTGTAACGGTGTCTTCACAGGTCTGCCAACAAAGTCGATCAGACAGCTTGATCCAGAACACCGCTGCCGGCGTCCTCACTAGAACTAAGAAAGTGGAGCACATCACCCCGGTTCTAAAGTCCTTACACTGGCTCCCTGTAGCTCAGAGAATAAACTTTAAAATACTTCTGTTAGACTATAAATCACTGAAGGCCTTAGCACCAAAATACATTCCAGACTTGTCAGTTTATCAACCACCCAAACCTCCCAGGTCTTCTGGCTCAAATCTACTCTGCATACCTAGAAGCAGAATCAAACATGGAGAAGCAGCTTTTAGTTCTTATGCTCCACTAATCTGGAAAAAACTGTAAAAGCGCCGAAACCCTAAGTTGCTTTAAATCAAGATTAAAAACGTATTTGTTTAGAGTGGCCTTTGAACGTGTTCTTTTTATTTTTTTTTAATTACTTCTGTTGTTTGATTTTCTGTATCATTGTAATGTTTTTCCTTATGTACAGCGCCTTGAGTGCCTTGTTGCTGAAAAGCACTATATAAATAAACTTGACTTGACTTGACTTACCAGGGGACATTATTGGGTGGTGAAAGGAGGAGGATCTCCTCAATCCTGCTGTCACACCTTACCTGGTGAAAGCAGAGATGCATGTTAGACTCTGGCATGGCTGCCCTTTGTGAGCGATCCTGTTCATAACTTTTATGGACAGGATGTTTTAGGAGCAGCCAAGGGCCAGATGGGTGTCTGCTTTTGAGACCAGTGAATTTCATCTCTCCTTTTTGCAGATGACGTTGTCCTGCTGGCCCTCCCTAGCCAAGACCTACAGTATGTACTGGGTCGGTTCCCCACATCAAGAGGAGTCAGTTGAGGTGGCTCAGGCATCTATTTCGGGTGCCTCTTGGATGTCTCCCCCAGGAGGTGTCCAACCACCTCCCACCAGGAGGAGGCCCAAAGGACGGCCCTGGGCACGCTGGAGTGACTATGTGTTAGGGTTTGAAAACTTTTGTATTGTTTATCACTCATGTCTGCTCTAAGTGCTTTTCTCTCCCACATGCCACAGAAAGGGAGATGGGGGAGAGGAGTGAGTTATGCTTTTATCAGCAACATCTAGGAGCTGCTCGTACCAGTCCCCACTCCCTCTTTGTTTAAAATCAAAACACATGAACCCTAACCTTTCTGACCCCACACACACACAGACCCCCTGAATGTTTGTTGAACTGTGTGTGAACCAGAATGTATAAATAAAGAGAGAGGGGTGCCAACACTTTGTAGATTTGCACTGCAGAGTGTGAGCTACCTCTTGCGCAAGAAAAGAACAGAGACTCTGTGTCGATTTCTTCTTTNTGTTTGTTGAACTGTGTGTGAACCAGCATGTATAAATAAAGAGAGAGGGGTGCCAACACTTTGTAGATTTGCACTGCAGAGTGTGAGCTACCTCTTGCGCAAGAAAAGAACAGAGACTCTGTGTCGATTTCTTCTTTCCTCTGAGTTGACTAATTAATACCTAACACTATGTCTCTCGGCTGGCCTGGGAATGCTTTGGGCTCTCCCCAGAGGAGCTGGAGGAGGTGTTTGGTGAGAGGGAAGGATGGGCATATCTATGAAGTCTGCTGCCCCCGCCCGACCCGGTTGCAGATAAGGCTGAATACAATGCGTAAGAATACGAGAATGAGACTGTAAATGTAAGCATATACCGAAAAAAAGAAAATGTTTTTAATGGCCGTAAGCTGGGATAAAAAAGAATTGTGACCTTTAAAATCACATCAACAAAAGAAAGTCTTAGCCTATGTTATTCCTCCCATATACAGCACATGATCAAATTACAATTAAATTATGATGGCCATTGATGGAAATGATATCATTTTGTGATTTTTAGCAACTTATAGGACAGTCAACATCTACTTTCCGTACTGTTAACTTTAACTCAGACAATGCTTTCGGGTATTTTAAAATGATTAAACACAGATATGAGGCAAAAACTTAAGAAAATATTTTTCTTGGTTAACAAGTTGAATGAACTCCTTGACGGTATGCTCCTTATTTACTGAAGAGAGATTCTGTCATGTTGGGACCACAGCCATGGATTTCAACATGAAAACTCCGGTATAAACTTTTCTGGAACTTTCAAAATAAATTGCATTTAACTGACTTCCAGCACAACTTCAGAAGGGGAAAGGGGGGTAACAGTGAACTTCCCAAGATGCCACTGCCCGTATAAAACCCCCATCTTTCCAACGGTCCTTTCTCTACCACCCCGACTCCGTGCGAGGCTGCCCGGGGAGAAGGCACGCTAATGTCTCTTTGCTGGCAAACAGACATAAATTCTTCAACTGGATCTGAGAGTGTCATAAGATCATGTGATCATATGCATGAGTTCAGTACGAATGAATCCCTGTTTGTGTATTCGGTATTCATTCATAAAAAGGGGAAATTAAGGTATAAGCATTTTGCTTGACTTTCTCTCTGAGGCCTGCAGAAGCAAACTGTGTTCCAGAGAAGTCCCCAGTAGAGACGCTGTCTCTACGAAGCCAAGTGGTGCGGTTTTCCCAGTCTGAGAGGAGGACAAAAGCAGCCGCATCACCGTGGTAACGTGCAGTTTGGTCAGCCCGACAGAGCGGCCGCCCAGTCACTGCTCCGGAGGTTACCTGGAAGCTAACCCTTTTGTTCACAGAGCTTTCTTCAAATGTCGTCGTCGCCCAGACAACTCCTCCTCAACACATTTCAAACAAGGTTAGGGTTTGGGCAGAGAGATTTAAAGTAAAATGATCTGAACGTTTTGATTTTCTGAAGTTTGGTTTTGTTTGTGTGAAACTCTGCTATCTTAGTGCTAGCAGGCTATCTGCAGCACACATGCTCAGTTTTGTGTTCTGTTTGTGTGTTTTTAAAGTTAAGACTAACTTTATTTAAAGGGTGATTTTAAACACAGAAGATTGATCATAACGCGCCGTCCGCGCTTATGCATTTTAACCCTTTCTTTGATGGTATTTTAAAGGTTTGTGTTTGATTTTGGTGCTAAGCTATCAGCTTCTTTTGTTAGTTTTAACTGATAACAGCTTAGAACACGTGCTTGGTGCTAAAGAATATTTACCCAGAAAGGTTGTTAGTTTTCAGTCTAGTAAATAATAGTTCCCTAAACATTATTTTACTAAACTTGATAACTAAGTAAACACCATTAAGCCCCAGTTTCTCCAGAAAGATTTGGCTCTTTTCCAAAATATTTCCTTGAATATTGTACCACTTCCTTAATAATATTTCTTTTAATATTATTTTAATAAATAAAGGCATTTAATGAGACACTGTGGATAATTAGTCATCCAGAAGATTGGTTTTATTCAGCAGATCATTCTTTAAAGCATTATTTTAGTAAAATATTTTATCTGATTGTGCATTGTGAATGGTTGTCTAAAGGTGTACTGATTATTGCCTAAGTTGGTTCCAAGACTAACTTAACTCCATTTCCAGACTCTTCAAGATCCTTGGTTCTCAACCATGAATGGTAATCTTGCATCACTCTTTCGGTCATGATTTTCAATCATCTTTAATCAACTTGTTTATATTGTACATAGTCCATTAGTCTTCGTTATTCTTTAATTCTGCTTGGTAGTTTAGTTGGATTGCTTTAGCATAGTAAAGAGTTTGTTGATTGAAATATGTTTGACTTTGAGTTGACTTATTTTTGTTAATAAATTCTTGTATTTTAAGAAATTGTGTGAATTCATTCCATGTGGGTGCAGAGTTGTGCTGTTCAATGTCAGAGCTTGGCTCACACCTTTCTTTTTTGTCCAAATACCATCGCCTCACTGGGCTGGTATTCACAGGATGACCCTTAACAGACCAAAATATTATTTGAAATATATATATTAAAATATTAATATTAAATATTAAATAATATTATCAGATTCATAGTCACATCTCAGGGTTTTATTGATCAGAGTTTGACAGGACACAGTGTGTGAGTGAGCTTTACCTGTGTGTTCATTTTGATATTATGAAATTTTGTAAAATGTATGTCCATAAAAAAAAGCATGAGCTCTACAGCACAAATTCACCATGCAACATTTCTGTAATGAAAGTATGTAGAGCAGGAAATAGTTAATAGCTAGGCAGACCTTTATCTCTTTGTGCTGATGCAGAGCTCTATACAGTCTTTTTTCATTTTCTTTTTTGTCTAGTACTGTGGAAGTCTGTGGAAAAACATTTAAGTAAGCATGTCGAGAGTTTTGTAGCCTACTCAACTCCTAGAAAATCTGACTCAGAGCAGTCTCAACAGATGCAACGCCTTGCAAAAGTACCTCTTCAACTTTTCAAAATTTGACACTTTGTCACATTACAACAACAAACTTTAATGTGTTTTATGTAATGGACCAACATAAAGTATTCCATATTCATAAATTTGGAGACAAATGATAGTCGATTTTCCACAAAATCAGATCTTTAAAGTAGTTTGCATTTGAATTAAGTCTCTTTTACTCTGAGAACCTAATATAAAATCTTTATGGGATTAAGATCAGGGCTGTTTGATGGCCACTGCAAAACACTGACGTTGTTGTCCTAAGACCATTTTGTAACTCACTTGGTGTAAAGCTTTGGGTTATTGTCTATTTGGAAGATCCATTGGTTTCCAAGGTTTAACTTCCTGGCTGCTGTCTTGTCAATATGCTTCAATGTTTTCCTAGGATGTTCTTTCCTCAGCATGCTTTCTGTTTTGTGAACTGCACCAGTCCATCCAGCAGGAAAACACAACACAATGCTTCCAGTTTTGGTTGTGTTCTTAGGCTTTCAATTTTCCCTCAGTTTTATCCAAATGTAACTATGGTCATTTTGGCCAAACACTTCAATATTAGTTTCAGCTAACCACAGCACATATCTCTAAAAAATTAAGGTATTTGTCACTGAGCTGAGCTTCAGTTAGCATCTTCACAAAGCTGCTGGGTTTCCTTAGATAGAAAAACTTTTTATCCAATTTGAATAAATAACTGAATCTGACTGCACTGTTCAATGGTTAGGATTAATTGGAATGTATGTACATGGCTTTTGTGAAGTGCACAGAGACAACATCTGTTGTGAATTGGTGCTATATAAATAAACTGAATTGAATTGAATCGTGAACAAAACCCCAAGATACTTGAACTCCTCCACTTGAGGCAGGAACTCCCCTCCAACCTGAAGAGGACAAGCCACCCTTTCCCAGACGAGAACCATGGCCTCGGACCTGAAGGAGTTGATCTTCATCCTCATCCCAGCCGCTTCACACTTGGCTCCGAACCGCTCCACTGCATGCCGTTTAGCTTGGCTAGACGGGGCCAGGAGGACCATGTCATCTGCAAAAAGAAGAGACGAAATCCACTGGTCCCCAAACCTGACCCCCCTTTGGTCCTTGGCTGCACCTAACAAATCTTGTCCATAAAAGTTATAAACAGGACAAGTGACAAAGGGCAGCCATGTCGGAGTCCAACTTGCACCTGGAACAGGTCTGACTAAGTGCCAGCAATGTGAACCAAACCCCTGCTCCGCTTGTACAGAGACCAGATGGCCCCTAATAAAGGGCCCCCGACTCCGTACTCCTGGAGCACCCCCCACAGGGCACCATGAGGGACACAGTCAAATGCCTTCCCCAGGTCCACAAAACACATGTGGACCGGTTGGGCAAACTCCCATTAACCCTCGAGTACCCTGCAGAGGGTGTAGAGATGGTCCATTGTTCCATGGCCAGGACCAAAACCACACTGCTCCTTCTGAAGCCGAGATTCGATTATCGGCAGGACTCTCCTCTCCAATACCCTGGTATAGACCTTACCAGGGAGGCTAAGGAGTGTGATGCTCCCTCCAGTCACCCTTTTTGTGAAGTAGGACCACCAGCCCGGTGTGCCAGTCCAGAGGCACTGTCCCCGACCGTCATGCAATGTTGAAGCGGCATGTCAACCATGACAGCCCACAACATCCAGAGACTTGAGGTACTCAGGGCGGATCTCATCCACCCCCGAAGCCCTGCCACGATGGAGCTTTTTAACCACCTCAGTGACTTCAGCCTGGGTGATGAAAGAGTCCAACCCCGAGTCCCCATCCTCTGTTTCCAATACCCTGGTGTAGGCCTTACCAGGGAGGCTGAGGAGTGTGATCCCCCTGTAGTTGGAACACCCTCCGGTCACCCTTCTTATGTAGGGGGACCACCACCCCAGTCTGCCAATCCAAAGACACTGTCCACGCAATGTTGAAGAGGCATGTCAACCATGACAGCCCCACAACATCCAAAGACTTGAGGTAGTCAGGGCAGATCTCATCCAACCCCGAAGCCCTGCCACCACGGAGACTTTTAACCACCTCGATGACTTCAGTTCAGGTGATGAAAGAGTCCAACCCCGAGTCCCCATCCTCTGTTTCCACCAGGGAATGCATGATGGCAGGATTGAGGAGATCCTCGAAGTACTCCTTCCACCACCCGATAATGTCCTCAGTCAAGGTCAGCAGCTCCCCACCCCCACTGTAAACAGTGTTGGCGATGCACTGCTTCCCCCTCCTGAGGTGCCGGACTGTTTGCCAGAATCGCTTCGGGGCCAACCGGTAGTCCTTCTCCATGGCCTCACCGAACTCCTCCCAGGTCCGAGTTTTTGCCTCTGCCACCGCCCGGGCCACGGCACGCTTGGCTCCACAGTACCCGTCAGCCGCCTCAGGAGTCCCACAAGCCAACCACAGCCGATAGGACTCCTTCTTCAGCTTGACAGCGTCCCTTACTGCCAGTGTCCACCACCGGGTTCGGGGATTGCCGCTGCGACAGGCACCGCAGACCTTACGGCCGCAGCTACGGGCGGCAGAATCGACAATAGATGCGGAGAACATGGTCCACTCGGACTCTATGTCTCCGGCATCCCTCGGAATCTGGTCAAAGCTCTCCCGGAGGTGAGAGTTGAATACATCCCTGGCCAAAGGGTCCACCAGACGTTCCCAGCAGACCCTCACTATGCGCTTAGGCCTGCCAAGTCTGTCCAGCTTTCCCCTCCCCCAGCGGATCCAACTCACTACCAGGTGGTGATCAGTGGACAGCTCAGCCCCTCTCTTCACCCCAGTGTCTAAAACATGCGGCCGTAGGTCTGATGATACGACAACAAAGTCGATCATTGACCTCCTGCCTAGGGTATCCTGGTGCCAAGTGCACTGATGGACACCCTTATGTTTGAACATGGTGTTCATTATGGACAATC
>JAHUTJ010033890.1:0-18310 GCA_036250325.1 Characodon lateralis
ATGCATTTATAATTGGGTCCAAAAATATCCTTGCCCCTAGCAAATCAAGATTAATGATATTTTATAAAAGAAGAAGCATTTTCACTTTTTCTCAAAACATAAGTTAAAACCAGCCTGTTTTTTTTTTTATTTTACATTTCTCTTTTTAAAAATATTTTACAGAAAAAAGTATATTTTAAAATATTTAAACCCTTTGCCATAACCAAAAAAAAAAGTTTTATTGACATTACACCAATCAAGCCCTTCTTCTATTGACTGAGCTGGTATTTTGATAATTTCTTTAGGGATGAGTTACATGTCTTTGATGCTGGAAGGTCTCCTTGTAATCACCCCAATCCTTTCTTCCTCCACAGATCCTCTATCAGAATCAAGTCCAGAATATCACTGGACCACTCTAGGATGTTAATAGCTGATTAACTGCATTAAAAAGAGGATCAACTCGTGTGCCCTGGAAGGACTGTGGCTCGAAATTAAGAATCTGATTTCATCCACAGCCTTTTTATCCAGACAACAGAAGTGAACTTGATCGGTGAACAACTAATGGCTCTAAGTTTCAGGCTTCTGGAAGTCCTGAATCAAAGCCTCTCCAAACTCACTAGTTTCACCATCAGGGAAAGACAGGTTGAGTTGATCGATTCATTTCTATTACTGAAATTATTATGTGTTGCTGAATTTAAGCTGTTCCTGACCCCTGCAAAAGTGTTACTAATGAAAGAAAGCATACAACATTCTAGATAAATCATGGACATTCATTTATTTGAGTTACCTTATTTTTGGTTTTTCATTGGTGGTAAAAAGTCTTGTTGCCTGGTTCTAAGATATTTTAGGAGGTTTTTATAGGTTGCCTTAGCCAAGTTTGTTGAAACAGCGCCCTTGGGGCTCATGCCGAGTCACCAAAATTAATCTAGCCCGTATAGCAAGAGCCAGTTGTAAATTAGGGAATGAGCAGCCATTTACAGAAGTGACTGTCGAAGGTGTGGGTGACTGCTGTGGGCTACTCAGTCGTCCAGACCTCCAGTTGGAGAAGGGCGAGACTTTTGGATGCAAGCTGTTAGGGGTTATGTGAGTCATTTCCCGACACCAGCTGAAACAGAACTTCAGTAAACCTCCTTAGTAAGACCTTTCAGGTTTAGGGAAGTCCAGACCCATTGGATGGAGAGCTGGATTGAGCAATCACCTCAGAAATAAGGAAGTAGGAGGGAGGGGTTAGCTCATCTGACAACAAAATACTTTTAGTATGAAAAACGTGTTTTTAAATTAAATGTTTTCTTTAAACCTTCATCTTCTAGGACAATTATGATCAATAAAAGTAAGTTGAAAAATCAATTATATATTTTTACATTTGAACCATTGTACAAATTATACCTTCCCCCAATCTGCAAAAACAGAGTTGTCACTCATCTAAAAAAGTAGTACACATAAAAAGTAAGTTAATTTAATACGAACCTGTCAGAGCCATCGCTGAATGCCTTAACTTCAACCCAAAATAATTGTGTTTTTAAATATCTGATGACATGGTTAATTTTCTAAATAAATAAATAAGATAAATTATCTGAACAGTGTTGGCACCTAGTTGACAATTCATCAAATGCAAACCACACAAAATATCAACATTTCGTATAAATGCATTATTTCCCTTTTGTCATGTTCTTTCTCCTACCTGCTATTTCAAGGAAAAACAGAATACCTGTTACCAAAAACAAAAACATCGTGAGTCTCTCCGTTTGTCCTTTCAGTTGTTTTCTGGCTCTATCTAAAGCCAGATTATGAAACTAAAATGTCCTGCACCAACACCACAGCCCTAGGGGTGTGAACTACACAAAATATGCATACATGCAATGGTTTCACTAACATTAGCAGTCATTTTCAAGAGGTTCACTAAAAAAACAGAAATGAGTCACTGCAGATGAAATCAGTTCTTTAAAATTGGTTTAGGCTGACAGTAGAACCTTATAAAGAAATGCTTGGAGGTTTATTTCAGACAGTTTAAGAATCACATCCTCTATTTAGCGTGAAATTAAGACCAACCTACTGAGCCTACTATTCTCAGAGGACTCAAAGGATGAAGTTTTTTACTGCTTTTCTTACTATGTGTCATCACTTCTACTTTTCCGCCATAAGTTTCACTTATGCTGTGGAGGAGAAACACCATCAATATTTTACTAATAGCTTTTTCTATGAACAAGAAGACTCATTTTGACATAAACTGGTGTGTGCCTGCATCTGGTGCCATTTTGGTTTAAACATGTTTGTTCAGTAAAATAACTCAAGGTGAGCAGAGTAGCCAGAAATTGTACCTATGGTAAAAGTAGTTTTACTTCAAAATATTATGACTTAAGTAGAAGTAAAATGTATGGTGCAGCAAAATTAGTTTTGGAAAAACATTTTTTAAGTAACCTAGGCAAATGTAACTGAGTAAGAATAACAAGTTGCTACTCACCTTCGTATTTCACCATTAAAGAAGTTCACTGACTATACATAAAAAATCAATTCTCTATACCCTGCTGTCTGTGGGGATGCTTATCTGCAGTGGTCACTGGATGAGAGGTGGGGTTCACCCTGGACAGGTCACCTGTCAATCGCAGGGCAGCACAGAGACACACAGGACATATAACCACGCTCACACTCATACCTAAGGGCAATTTAGAGAGACCAATTAACCTAACAGTTTTTGGACTGTTTGTAGAAAGCAGGAGTACCTGATGGGAACACAGAAGGAGAACATGCAAACTCAATGCTGAATGAGCCCAGGCTGGGATTCCAACGCTGTTGCCTTGCATTTTCTTGCATCTTCTTGCTACTCCTTGGTGGTTATCTCCAGCAGTCTACGGACGAAAGACGGGGTACACCCTGGACTGGTCGCCAATCCATCACAGGGCAACACAGAGACACAAAGTACAAACAAGCGTGCATGCACGCATTCATACCTCAGGTCAATTTAGAGAGACCAATTAACCTAAGAGCAATATTTTTGGACTGTGGGAGGACACCGGAGTACCCGGAGAGAACCCATGTATGCATGGGGAGAACATGCTAATTTAGAATCAGAATCAGCTTTATTACCAAGTTTGTACAGACAAACAAAGAATTTGTTCTCAATAATAAAGACCCATGCAGAAAGAGCCCCGGTAGAACCCAGGACATTCTTGCCTCAAGGCAATAGTGCTACTAATTAATGCAGCCCTAAAAACAAAAACATCTCTGCTAATTAAAATTAGAAGATTATTGTTTAAATTGCACGAATAGTCAATAGTATTTCAGTAATTGCAGTAATCAAATCTTTAGTAGAATTGATTACTGCAACGGTGTCTTCACAGGTCTGCCTAAAAAGTCGATCAGACAGCTGCAGTTGATCCAGAACGCTGCTGCCCGCGTCCTCACTAGAACTAAGAAAGTGGAGCACATCACCCCGGTTCTAAAGTCCCTACACTGGCTCCCTGTAGCTCAGAGAATATACATTAAAATATTTCTGTTAGTCTATAAATCACTGAATGGCTTAACACCAAAATACATTACAGACTTGTTGTTGTGTTTCAACCACCCAGACCATTCAGGTCTTCTGCCTCAAATCTACTCTGCATACCCAGAACCAGAACAAAACATGGAGAAGCAGCTTTTAATTCTTATGCTCCACTAATCTGGAATAAACTCCCAGAAAACTGTAAAAGTGCTGAAACCCTAAGTTACTTTAAATCAAGATTAAAAACTTATTTGTTTAGAGTGGCCTTTGAATGTGTCATCTAAACATTATTAGATAAGTTTTCTGTCTAATTTTCCTTTCATTTTCTTATCCATCATTCTATTCTCTTTATTTTTATTTAAATTACCTCAGTTGTTTGATTTTCTGTATCATTGTAATGTTTTTCCTTATGTACAGCGCCTTGAGTGGCTTGTTGCTGAAAAGGGCTATATAAATAAACTTGACTTGACTTGACTTGTTTTAATTTTAGATACATGTTTTTTTTTATTTTTCAGATCTCAAGATCAAAAGTTGACACACGGTTTCAACATTTATTCTTTCAGTTTCCACATTTTTTAACATATACAATAATTTTGACCCTTTTCAGGCTCCATGAATTTCTTAAACTTTGTTAAAAATCCATGATCATCCACTTACGGATACAACATGTCCTTTCAGAGCTAGAGTCCATTTCTACAGGTCATACCCACAAATCTTACGAAGATGAAGGGACTTGTATAAAGGTATAATCCTTTTAGGATTTAAAAGTTGACGTTCACACACTCTTTTATTTACATGGAAAAATGCTGTACTGGATGTTGCCAACAGATGTATCACTTGATTAGAAGAATAAACCTTTCTAGTGTTACATTCTCAACTGAGGCATTTTGCATCATTTAAAAACTGGGTTTGTGTGTCATAAATCAGAAATGAACTGGGCAAAATGTGCTCTAAATTTAGCTGGAGATACATAAAGAGTGCTACAGCTACATTTAATGCTAAAATTATAGCTGTGTCTTTCTTAGTGACATTTTGTTGATGTTTTCAGACCTTTAAACTTCCTTCCGGCTCTCATGAATTTGAGGATAGGCAAATGTTTTGGGAAAATGTCTACTGAAAAATAAATGGATGATTTGCTTCTATCTTTCCTTTCTTCTAGGTTTACATTAAGATAGGAGGCAGGGGTTGAATCTATAATCTGGTCCCATTAAATCTATGTAATTCCCTCCAAATTGTGTGCTTTTCACAATTGAATAAAATGAGAGGTTCTTCTGGTGCATCTCTTTAACTATGTCTCCATTCCTCCCCTTTCAGTTGCTACTTTCTCCTCCAGTGCTGTTCTCTCCATCCACATGCCACACTCTGTATTAATATTTCAGGGGCTTATGCATGGTTCAATAGGTGTGTGTGTGCCCTGAAACTGACAAGAGGCCTGAGGGGATTTTTCAGTGTGTATATGTGCACATTCATGCTTATAAGGACCACTGGACAGTAAATATGTGTACAATCCAAGGCCTGTGTATAAGGTTATGTTGACATGGTGCCAAGGCTTTTTAAAACTCAGAGGAGAGATGAAAAGCCTCGGTAGCAAACAGTTTATGCAGAAAATTATTTTTTTTCTCCTCCTCTACTCTGTATGAGCCAAAAGAACAAGAAGGATAATTAACTGGATTTCTTTTAAAATAACAAAAAAAAAGAGAAAATGAGTCAAGGATGTGGGATATTGAAACTTTCCAAGACTTCCTCTCATTACAGAGCATTGACGCCAACCAAGTCTGATTACAAAAGCTCTGAGCCTGCTGTAAATAATTGCTTTAACTTTTACCGTCACATGGGGGATGCACAGAGATTTCACCTCACATTAGTTGCATGGGTTTGATTGCTTCACTTGAAAATTAAGTAGCTAATTTGTTGCCATGAAAGGCAAGAAGCAGAGGAAAGAGCTACAGTGACAGATGGTGATGAGGTTTTTCATTCATGTTTCCAAATAAACAAACCAAGCCCATTATTGTGAACTCTGGCATTTTGTATACTGGTAAAAATGATGCCTTCATAAAATGCAGAAAGTAGTTAATTGTGAACCTTAGTTACATTTAGATGGAATCCTACCATGAATAAATTTATAAATGACTGAAGATAATATCATATTTAAATTTGATCAGACACAGATGCTGTAACTTTACAGTTAAGCCCAAAAATTATGCACACATTTGGATGACTTAGGTTTTAAGGTAATTTTTTAATTTGGTTGATATGTTTCCTCTGGGGCTGCACAGTGTCACAGTTGTGAGCACTGTTGCCAAGGGTTTGAATCTCAGCCTGTGGTCATCCTGCATTGATTTAGCATATTTTCCCTGTGCATGCCAGGGTGCTTTCCAGGTACTCCGCCTTCCTCTCACGATCCAAAAACATGCCTGCTAGGTTAATTAGTCTCTCTAATGCCTCTTTTCCACTGGCTCTATTTAGACGCCGTGGCTCCACTTCACTCAGTCTCTCTCTACGTAGCACAGTACCTTTTGTGTCTCAACTGACCCACTGATGGCTAGAAGTGAAAAATGATATGATAAAAGAAAATAAATAAATAAGTAGGAAATAAAAACATAAAATAAACGAAATAGAGATAATGTTTGTATTATTGCTTATGCAAGAATGTGTTATATATGTTTTATTATATGAAATGATCCACTGGGATAATTATCTGGACCACAGCCCAGCCAGAACCTATAAAATAAGGCTCAGGGGTTCTATGAGGGGGTATATGAGGGGGTTGTGGTAGGAGAAGTGGAGAGGAGAGATGCCACTGCTTGGACGGGTGAAGCTCCAAAGTTTGCATAAAGAAGTTAAATTTTTTGGCTTTATGAGGAAGTTTTTGTCTCAGTTGTGGCAATAACAAGGAAGGGACTTTACAGCATAAAACTGTGTGACTGTGGTGAAGTTAGTTTTAGGTTGGATATTGGAAACCCGTGCTTCGTGGATTCAGTGGGACTTCCTCCCATTTGACCCCATGCAGGCAGTCTGATTACTGGCAGCTGCCAAACACGCTGTTTCATGGTGTCATTGTTTTGTGTATTTTGGGGAAAATGTTTGTGCATTTGAACAGCTCATTCTATGTGTGATCAGCTAGTTTAGGATGTTATAAAATACAGTGCCGCCTACCTGCATGCAATTCAGAAAGCTGACTTGTCATTTTTCTTTCCTTTCAGCCTTCAGGCATGGTTTATGATTTGTAATTAGTAAAATTATATTTCGTTTTGACCCGCTGCGGCAATTGTGGTCCTAATTATTATTGTAGTCGCTTTTGAGTTTTATTATCTTTTCTTGCACTACCTTAGCGAAAACCTGCTAATTTCTCCTTGTCCCATGGCCAATCAGTGAACAGCAGTCTGTTCACGTAACTTGGCCCCGGTCATACCTGCTCAGGAACAGCGACCAAAAAAGTAGGTACTGGTACAGAAAAAACAGCAATGGAAATGCTCACAAAGCGAGCTGAGTGGAGTGGAGCCATCCTAAATAGAGCCAGTGGAAAAGGGGCATAAGTTGCTCTTAGGTATAATTGTTCGTGTGCATGAATGTCTCTGTGGGCCTGTGATGGACTGTCCATGGTGTACTCGGCCTCATGCTCCTGGTCACTAGAGATAGGCACCTTGTGTCTTTGCAAGGATACACTTGTACAGACAACTGATAGTTTGATGTTTCTTCTGCTTAAACTTATATTAATACAGACTTTTCTTTGGATGTTATGAATTTATAATTTTAGGTCCAAGCAAAGACCACTTTTAGACCAGGCAGTTTAAAGATAAAACCCCTTTTAAAGAAGCTCATTATACGTGTAAGTCTAAATAAACCTTCATTTAAATCAAATCTGAGATCAAGTTAGAGATGCTCCAATTCGGTTGAAGAGAACAAGTTAAACGAGTAAAAAAATAAATAAAAAATCAGGATTAAGCCAATTGTTTAGTCTGTTAAGAAAGGTGAGAAGGTAAATCTAAACTTATAAAAGAAATGTGTGATTCAAGTGGAGCAAATCTCACAGGTCAGTCAGGACAAAAACGCAAAACATTATTCAGTTTAGATTATAGACATTGGTGCTTTTCACCAGTTGATTTTGGGACCTGTTAACATTTTGAAAACAACATCAAATTCTGGTAACACATTTCTGTGATTAGACATGCAGTGGAGGAGAAACTGAGAAGAAACCTGTTTACTGCAGGAAGCCAAGCGGGCTTCAGACACCAAAAAATGCTTGGAGAAATTTGGACAGTAACAATGACAGGTCGGTGTTTTGATCTAATGTCTTTGACAAGTTCAAAGATGAGTGACATGCATGTTCTTGTATGTCAGTAAACACCTTTAGCTCACCTACTCAGTTAATAAATTAGTGTTAAATCTCGGTATAAATCCAGTTGTTCTGTGAAGGCCTTAGAGGTTTGTTAGAGAATATTAGAGAAGCACCATGAAGACCAAGGAACACAGTAGACGGGTCAGAGATAAAGATCTCACACAGCATTGTTCAATCATCTGAAAATGGAAAGAGTACGGCACAACTGCAAATCTGGCAAGAGATGGCTGTCCACCTGAACTCACAGGCCAGCGAGAAGAAAAATGATCAGAGAAGGAATCAAGAGGCCCTGGTAACTTTGGAGGAACTGCAAAAATCCAGAGCTCAGGTGGGAGAATTTTTCCATGTGACCACTATTAGTTGTGCACTTCATAAAACTGACCCTAATAGAAGAGAGGTGAGAACAAAGTCATTGTTAAAAAAGCCTAGAGAGGTTTCAGTTTGTCACACACCATTAAGGGGACCCAGCAAACTTGTGGAAGAAGGTGCTCTGGTCAGATGAGAATGCAAAAACGCTAAGTGTGAATGAAAAGTTACTCTGCAAATCACCCTGAAAGCACCATGCCTACGGACCAGCAATGTGTTGGCAGCATCATGCTGTAGGACTTCTTTTCCTCAACAGGGAAGCTGGGGTTTATGTTCACCTTTCAGCAGCACAACAATCCTAAACATACAGCCATACAATAGAATGGTTTAGAGAAAAAGCATTAAACAGTAGAATGGCTCAGTCAAAGTCCAGACCTAAATCTACTGGATGCAAATGCACAAAACCCATCTCAGATTTTTATATGTAAAGATTTTTGAAATGTATGTATACTTTTTCCTTCCACTTCGTAATTATATACTATTTATGTAGTATTTAAAATCCCAGTCAAATACATACAAGTTTGTGGTTGACAAAATATGCAAAAGCTGAAGATATATCGTAGTCATGTTCATGGGCTAGCAAAAATAATATTATCTACAGCAATTTTAGTAATGGGGTCTGCCAAAGTCTGTCATGAAACAATGCTACTGACTTAAAAGGCTTTGTTTGATGAAGATTGTTCTGTTCAGATGTAACAGGATTTCCCTTGCAGTAGTGACCATGAGCCTGACAATATTTGGCCAGCCTCTCAAGGCAGCTGTTGGTCAATCCCATCAACTGATCTTTGACAAGGGAGCTAAAGGAGCTGGACCTATTTGTCCATTTTGTTGTAATGGAGGGTTGTTCACTACAACTTCTTCTGCTCAGAAATGATTTGGCAGCAGCACTCCACCTCAGTCCTTACACAGGTCACAGAAACAGCAGGAAAGTGTCTCAAGCTTGGCTTGTGAAAATCACAACGGGGACTTTAAAGCCAAAACCTTTCTTGACCCAGGACACGTTGCCCCAAATCAGGAAAGACAAATTTAAAAAACAAATTTAAATCTGTTGAATCAGACAAGAATGAATGCTCTATGTCAGTAGATGTATGTGCCAATCAAATCTTAAGTCAGTGAGGTTAAGCCAAAGAGACTAAACTGACCAAATTACAATTTCTGACTGCCAGTTTGAAAACAAAACATTAAAACATCACCTCTCTTTGCCTAAATGTTGAAATTTGGCAGACTTTATCAGAAGAAAGAAGTAAATCAGAGAAACAAAAAAGCTGATTCTGGTGACAAACCTGCGACAACACGCTCCACACCAACAGATACCACCACTAAAACCTGCTGGAAGGTGCTGCACCAATTGGTTTTATCGAAAGTTTTGTTCTGACGATGCAGAAGAGAAGGACTGAAGTTAAAAAGGCAAAATGGTTTGGTAGGAAAGGAGAAAACTGATTAAATCTTTGTGTCTTGGGTTGGTTTAGGAAAAGTCATGTTTAGTTGGTGAACTACATCAAAACCAACTCTCATGGGTTCATTTTGTTGCCTGCTTGTGGTTGACATAAATTGGCTTCAAGGTCTACAGAGCTACTTCTGAATGTACAGAGGAGGAAAAAATAATTAGAAGCTGTTCTACTGTAAAAATGAATGTGTGGAGACCAAAGTGAGCTATATTTCCTCATTATCAAGGCTTCAGACAGAAATTACTCAAAATCTCTTTGGTCTCCAACAGAAAACTATTTTTCAGTCAGAATGACTGACTTTAATTACAAATTGACCTCCTTTTTGATCACTAAATCTCAGGGGTAGAATTTTTTTTTCTCCTATAGATTTTTACTAAATGCAGTAGTAATGCTTTTAAACTGTGTATTTACTCACAAGTGCATGTATGACTCTTCAACCATGGCTTTGAATAATTATAAGAGGGGATAAATGTTGAAACTCAAAGAGCTTTAATTATGTGGGCCAGGGAGGGTGCTCTCTCTCTCTTTGTTTCTCTTCAGGGAGACATTTTTAATTAATATTCTCTATTTTCCACTCTCTCAATCTGTCTGACTTGTGGGTCAGAATTCAGATTTATGTTGCTGACCTGCTGCTGCTCTCCAGGTAAACACATCCACTGGGAAATCATCAGAATATCTGCGCCCCTTGAGTTACATTTCCAAGCCATGGGCATCAAACTTGGAACCATAAATTGTTGCTAATTAGAGTAAACACATCAGGAAGGAATAGCCTGCAATGATCGGGGTTGAGTTTTGACTTAATAGCCTCATTTGCCAGATAAATTGGACCAACTCTACTGCCTGACTAAAATGTAGAGCCAGGACTATTGTTCAGACAACCTGCCCAATATCCTTGAGTTTGTGGAAAGGTTGAGGTATGGCGAAGGATTGGTTGAAGCAGGAAGGACAGATCTTCACTAAACGACATTTTAACATAGAAGCTGTTTAGATGTTGCATTAAAATATTTACTGGATAATATCAATCTCAACTGCATGAATTTAAGTACAGGCGACAATGAAATGCGTCACCACATTGCAAAAAACATATGAAACACTCATGAACATTCAACGTTCATGAGTGCCATTTATATTCTTACAAAACTTTGACCATATCTAGGCTGTTTTGTGTTACTTTTTAATCAGGCGAACTAATATAGTTCAGTGTGGCAATATTGAACAATGTTCTAGTTTGGAGTGAATGGCTGCTGTAAACTGAAAAAGATGATTAAGTTGTTTTTTGATGTAGAACAGAATGAATGGAAAGACATTGTCTAGGCTGTATGTGCAGCCCAGACAATGTCTTTCTATTATTCCTAAAGGACTGTCTAGTATTTTTAAAGTGACTACAAAATAAAAAATTAAATCTTAATCGCTAAAATTTTCTTTCAAAATTAAAGACTTTTTTTTTTTCAGCAACGACTTCAGGAATATGCTTGACTGACTGCTGCTTTATTGTAAAGCCAGCCTTAAACTTTATACGCGCATAAAAGAAGTCAGACGCAAACAAACAGACAAATTGCCTGAAGCAGTGTTGTCAGTGTTATGACGATACCTGCTACTTTCAGGTGTCTCGTATTGGTGTTTGTTTATGTATTTTTATGAAGCATCACAGTGCTAATATGTTGTTCAAAATGCAAAACAAAAGCATCAACTAAATGCACATAATGATAAGTCTTTTTTCATACAGGATTATTACCATCCTACAATCTCCAAGACAATTCAAATGATGCTTTAGGCAAATTTGGAAGACCTTCTTTCAATCCACAGACAATTATGACACCACCAGATTCTTGGTCGGCCAAGCACATTTTTCCTCGCTGCCTCGGTGGCCATCCCATCAAAACGGTACTGACACTAATATCACATATCTGCAGGATGTTTCACACAGTCTATAAAATTTCCCCATATGTGAGAGTTTTCTGCACAAAGGTTTCTGTGAAGACTGCTGCATAGAATGCCTTCTTGAACAATTATCACAGTGCAAGGACCTTCTGACAGAAGCAGATGCAGAAAACATGGACAGAAGCAGATGCAGAAAACATGGACTGAATCTACTATGTCCTGTGGAGCACCATATAATTTGTGAATTTGGTCCAACAACTATGTATTTTCCTTACGATCAAACTAATTTCCCCCTTACACTGCAAAGTCAGACTCAACTGATCATTGCTGGGTGACCAATGCTCCCTGTCATTTGGTTTGATGTGACGTGCTCAGTCGAGACTCATCTGACAGTTGTGTGGAAGAGACCTGAGGAAAGAAGACATAAAGTACTAAGGCGTTCAAAGCAAACCGCTTAGTTTATAAAGCAGGAGAACAACTCTTCTGGTTTGAGAAGTTGAGTGAAACTTATTATAGCTGTTTGTGCTGAGTCAGACAGTCCTTTAGGAATAAATTATATTAAATACATGATAAATGTTTGGTCTTGGTGAAGTTAACCCCTGTGGGGGAACTGAGAAGTCTCTGCATTAGAAAATATCAGAGTACCTTGTGAATAGATACTTTTCAGGTGTTTCCTTGTAAAACATGATTAATACAGACTTTGCTAATCCCTGTGGACCAGTCACAGCGAGGCTTTTAAGCCTAGTGTTTGTTTTAATAAGTCATACTGAGAAAATTATAAAATTATCTCCTAAACACAATACGCTGCTGTGCACACCTTTTCCTCCCCCTCCTCACTAAATGTAACGCCATGACTTCTCTTTGACAGCGTGAACAGGGGTTATTGCAAATGAAGTCCAACATTAAAAACTCATCATCGTCATTCTCACGGTAATCTGGCTATGTGCAATTTGGAGGTGTGCACGCTTCTCATCAGCTGGCACCTTCATTCCACTTGGAGTGGGATGCATATACATATATATGTGTCATGGCCCTGTGTCTATGGTAGTGACTAATTGCAATATTAATTAGATTGCAGGATTGCTGCAAGCTGTTAGCTTGGTCCAGCTGGTTGATGAAATCCTGTCAGTTACAGCAGAACTCATGGAAGGATTCAGTGCGCATACCAGCTATAGGTGATGATTTTAAATGTTGTGGTATTACCTTAGTGCAGTGTGAAGAGGGCTTTGTCATCTATATAATAAACATGATGCAGTAGGTGAACAAGTGAGTATTTCACATCAAAGACCGACAGAAAGAATAAATACAAACCACAGAGCACATTGTGAAAAGTTTTATGTTTAAATTTAGCAAAGGTAATTTTGATGTCATAAGCATTGTCCAGTTTTTTTCCCTTAAGAACAGGGTTTATAAAATCAATAATTAGTTTCTACAGTATGATTAAATTGTGCAAATTTTAATTAATTGGATCATTGTCATCAGAACTGAAAAAATAATTAAATCAATCAGAAATTACATGTAGAAATAATACTGAAGCACCACTGCAAACACTTTCAAAGCATCAAACAACAAAATAAACAAAGCAACAACAGTGCTAACGCGTTTCATATGAGAGAACAATCAAGTCATCTGGTAGCTACAAAGACAAAAACAGTGTGAACATCAGGTGCCTCAAATGAACTGCATTTAATTAGATGCTTCCCAGCTGGCGGTGAAGTGAGCTGGGGGGTCGGCGGGGCGAGGGAGGGCTTCACCTTGGAGAGCTGCCAAGATGTCTAGAGGATGAAGAGTGATGAGGAGTAAAAGTAAAAAAGGAGTAAAAGATGAGGTGTACGAGGAACAACGGAAAACCAAAGCTGATCAATACAGAAAAAACAACATGCAGCAAGAATACTAAACCTCAGAAATTCCTGCACTAATAATGACGGAGATGGTTTCATCTAAAGGGGCTTTTAACACAGTCTCAAGTGCCCATTTATGAGTAATTGATATAAAATACTAATTCAGTCTCAGAAGCAATCGAGCAGTGAAGGCACTTGGTACGAATATGAAGAAAATAAACTGGTTTAATTTACATATTCTGTATCCTGTCTTTCACTTAAAAGACAGACAACTGTTTACGTGCTTTTTAGATGCTCCCAAAGACCTTGACAGAGTTAACCATCAGAAGATTTTTGTTAAATTGCAAAGCAGAGGGGTTCCATATTTAATTAGGATTTTATATTATTGGTACTTACATCAATATATGCCAGTTAAGTGGGACGAGAAGGCATCCCAACCTTTTACTGTATCTAATAGAGTCAGAAAAAGTGGAATATTGTCACTTGTTCGCTTCAACTTCTATCTTTCTGTTAAGCTAAATGATTGTAAGACTGTTATTATGACATGTAACATTTAATGTACACTGATGATTTGGTCATTCTGTCTCCCTACAGTTCTGGTCTGCAGCTAATTATGGTGTCCTGTATGACATTTGTCAAACTCTATAAAAAGTGTCATTGCTTCAACAAAGCAGAAGCTCAGTTTTCTGTGTTTTTTTGTAGAGGAACAAGTGTTAGATGTGATGAGCATGTCTCTTTGGGAAACTTTACATATAGATTTGAATGTGGTTTTAATGATTCCAGAAATTTTATTAAAGGTTTGATTGTTAGAACATATGATGACACAAAGTATACATGAACCTTCTGCAAAGATTGGAACAAGTGTCAATATTTGTTTGGAGAGTCATGTTTTAATGCTTGTTTAAATGTGATGGGTTTTTTTTTGGATGCTTTTTATGATATATCAAATTTGTCCCAAAAAAAAAAAGGTAAATACGTGCAATATTATCCATCATATGACAATGTATAGGGATGAGGAATAAAATATCACATCTAACTTCTGGCACTGCAGTATATTTTTACACATCCACAAAGAGAAACATCCACCACAAAACCCCTAACCTGGGACATACGTCTATGACGGAATATTCCTATAACCGGAAAGAAAAACTGAGATACAGTTTTAACGCAAACAGTTAAAAACAGAATGTTTTAACCTAATCTAAATGCTTTCTTTTACAACTAAGAAATGCTTATAAAATGACACCTTGATCATTACAGTTATAATAAAGTTGTCTTAGACATTTATTCATTGTTTTTCTGATACACATATGGAGGGCATGAGAGTTATCACTGAGTTTAACATGAGAATCAGCCTTCTCATGACAATGATTTTAAAATGTGTTTTCTTCAGCTAAAGATGTTTAGAAAAATTAAAGAAAAAATATGCTATGAATAAACTTTAACTGTAACACCTGGCCGGTGCTAGATGTTTGATGATTTTGTTTTTTCAGTTAAAAGTTTCAAAAGTGTGCACAAGTGAGGCAGCAGCTCATGCACACAAATGTTCTTTTTAAAAACCTTCCAGTGAACACTAATTAATCCCATAAAAATAATTTAATTGAGCACAAATGTGAAATCCTAAGGTTTCCCAGAATAAACAAGGAAGATTTGCACAGGGAGAACCTGAAAGCCATCTCTGGAATAACGTTATAGGTCTGGTTGCAGATTAAATACGAGTTTTGGGGCTTTACATCTGAGTCCCTATGGAGCCGGTTTTGATTTAAGGCTGTTGTTGCATCTGCTGTTGTTATTATGCTCATAGTGACGGTGTTTACATCCTGCTCACTTAAATGATGAAAAGCAACAGTCAAGCATATATTTCGATCACCATCCTAACTATCCAGTGTCTGGTTTTGAGTGGTTCTATGTGGCTGCTCCTCAGCTCTGTACTGTAGGCTTGTAAATAAAAACACTTCTTCTCTTAGTTTGAATTCATTTATGGCTACCTTCCCTTTCTGCTTGTACATGCAGACACTTTCTATATATTTAGTTAAAAAGCCATGTGCGATTTTGTTATGAGTGCAAGAGTTAAGGCTTCAAGAACAGAGAACAGAGATTTTTTCTCTCTATCAGCGGTGCAGGAAGAAAATGACAGCTCTGGTTTGAGAGTTCTTGCAACTTATTGTTGACACCATATCTGGGCAAAACGCTGGTTTTATACTCAAATGTACCCTCTAATAAAAGAACATAGTTTTTTTTTATTTTGCGGAGTTTGTATTTGCCTTTAGTTTATGGTTTTGGATCAATCTGAACACCTCAACAACTGTATCTGTCTGTGTACGTCTTTCAAGTCCCTCCACAGATGACTGTGTGCCGCCCTGATTTTCGTGTGATGCACATATGATATTAAAACTGTCATTCATTAGGTTGGCACTAGGCACTTTCAAGCAGGGCCTAGGATGCCTTCTTGCCATCTTTATCATCATGACCTGTGTAGGGAGTGAGGAGGCACAGAGGGGGGTGATGATGAAGTCAATTTGTTGCTGTTACACCTTGTTAGCAGGTGTGAAATGTTGAGGAGGGCTTACCGTGCATCGGTGAAGGATGTGGCCTGATTAGGTGGTTGTGAAAGACCAAGGGGGCTTAAACAAAGCACTTATTTCTAAAGCTATATCTCAAAAAAGCTTTGTGAAAAGCTCTAAATAAATCAAACCACAAACAGAAAAACAATGACATCCACACAGGTTTTGTAGTATGAGGAAATTGCTAAAGTTTTGGTTCAAATTAGTGCAAGATCACAATGCCCAGGTGATACCAGGTGTTTACACCTGCTGTGTGAAAAGTTAGGTTTGTTAGGTTTTTTTGTAAAGGACTACAGCAGTGTGTTTTTGTAGACTTGCCAAAAACATTTTATTCTGTAGATTATGTCTTTTGTCAACTCTTAGGCAGGTATTTTAGACCCAACCATTGCAGAGCTGCTTTTTCTGCTTGCAAGTGGAGTGTTGTCTTTCCTGTTAAATGAAAATCACAAAGGCTCCCTCAAGGCTTTTTACAGTTTGTATTAATGATTGGGTTCAGAATGTTAATGATACATCATTCTCTCTGTGGTGAAGACTTATTTATTGTGGTGCAAATATAGCTGCCCTAGTGTTTCATCTGCAGGTTGTATTACACATGATTCAGTCAAATTTGTTCCTCGTCAAACTGGAGCTAAACCCTGAAAAAAACTAAGGGTATATGTCCTGCAGTTCTCCTTTCTTTTTTTCTACACAAGGTACCCCGGCTGAGTTTATGTCTTGGTATAAATAGCTTGATATTGTAAATGATGAAAATCTTACTTTTTTGTCCCAAATTAAACATCTTCAAAAAAAAAAAAAAAAACTGCAATTGTATAAAGATTTTAAATATATTTTAAGGAAGATGGAGAAAGCATCACCGGATGATTCTTCCTTTTAATGTATTATTGGTTTCATGTAACAATCTAGGTTACTTTGCTGAATGCTTTACGTTGCTTATTGTGATTTCTTTTGACCAATATTATCTATTTTCTTGAGACTAAGAACATCAATTTATTGAAGATTTAACTGTATAAATAAAAGTCAATTTAAACAAAGAATTCTCCAAACTGCCATCTTGCTATGACCCTACGTGATCCTTTTATTTAAACTGTAGTACTGATGTGTATTTACAGTTTTAGAAGAATATGCCCACGTTTTAGCCAGAAACACGTCTAAATTAGCGAGAACCATTTTGTTAAACATAGCTTTTTCTTTCTCTCTCAGCAGCTTGCACCGAGACAATTACCTGCCAGCTGGCGCACAGCCAACTTGTCAACGAGACTTGGAGTAACCTCACATACACAGAGGTGGTGAAACAAGAAAGCGAAGGCAGCTTGTGAGCTGCCGCGACAGGCAGCAGGGAAACAGGATGAGACTTTCAGCATGCAAGCTATGTCGGAGTGTGGCTTTATAAGATCCGGGGCATGTAAAGGCATGCTCGTACAGGTATTCACCGCCCGCATCTGCTCACATAATGCCACCCCAGTTCAGCAGGGACTGGAGCTGATCAAGCTTCATGTTTTGTCACAATCAAGCAATTTGACTGATTAATGACACACTGTCAAAGCGCAATACAATAAATTACACACATACAGTACTTTCTTTGCCTTTGCTTCTGCAGTGATTCAGTGCTCTGAAAAGCTTTCAACTCTGCGCCACTACTTTAATCCAACAGCTATGAGTTTGGTTATTATACAAAGTAACAAAGACTGCTGGTAAATGTAAATGGAAACCAACAAAGGTTGCCAGTTTAGAAATCCTATCAGTACATTAGCAGCCATGTCATAAACCCATCCTACTTAATGGGCTGCTATATATGCATCACAAATTGCTAAGCATATGGTAAAATAGACACGTTTAATGTTCCAGTGATTTGATGTTATAACTCCCTTCACAATAGCAGACAGGAAACATACAACCCCATCCACATTTATTTGCATCCCTGATAAAAATGCATAAAGCCAGAGTAAGAAGAAAATTAAATTTTTAACAAATCTCCGGTGCTGCAATTACCATAACCTAACAATTCCTAAAATAAATGTAACCAAAGCATTTCTGTATATTAAGTTCTGTCTATTAAGTTGTGTATATTAATGTATTGTGTATTATTATTCTTTATATTAACTGTCTACAAAGATTGTATTGTATTATATAAAGTTCTGTTTCCTTGGGATGTGACACAGTGGCCCATTTCAGTTCACCACTCTCTAAAATGGGAAAGACAAAAAATGTGCCTGAAGAAAAGTTGCAAATCCTTGGCATTTTAATATTGAACCCATAACCCACACTGGAGGTGGCAGACAAACACAAGTGTGCAATACACCAATTTAAAGGCAAGCGTGAAAGCTGAAGACCTTGTGAACATAATGACAGGTTTTATTTTTTGCTTTTAAACTGCGGAGCTGCACGCATTATTAAGGAGGATTCACTCAATA
>JAHUTJ010033891.1:0-22521 GCA_036250325.1 Characodon lateralis
AATTTTGCATTATTTGCTGTTATTTCAGCTTTTAACTTTATGTTCTCTCTCTTTTCTCTTCCTAGAAGCTACACCTGGCCTGACTCTGTGTCTACCTGTGACACCTTTCTGGAGGGGGGCATCGTCCAAGCTTCTGCTGGCAACAACTTAATGCTCACCTTCTACCGATGATCCACATGGCCCTGTCTTTCAGTGTTTAAAGGTTCATAAAATAGCATTTGGATAACTATTATGGCATTTTAGAGACAGGAGTCAGTTTAAAAGGTTAGTCCACTTAGTTGTTATTCTACTAGTCGTTAGTAAAATCCTCCAGAAACAACTACTCTTAATTTATACTGATGCACACACAAAAAGAGTTAACTACCACAGTTAAGATATTGTTTTTTTAAAACCTTTCTGCAATCCTGAACTCTTCCTTTAAGGGTGATTTTCTTCTTATTTTTCCACCTGCTCTGTTTCTGAAAGGTGGAACAGAGAAAACAGCATGCCTGGTTTTAAGGTCTGCAATGGACTGGTGACCTGGGGTACACCCTCCCTACCTCTCACCTGTAGACCGCTGGAGATAGACACCAGCTCCCCACGACCCTGTACGGAAGATGTGGGTATAGAAAATGGATGGATGGTTTTAAGGTAACAGCATGGAGTGCTGCCTATCAAGGAGCTTGGGGGAATTCTATGTTTAGTGGAGTTTTGAGCCTGAGTCAGGTTCTGTTGTGTTGTTGTTTATTGCCCACAAACAGCCAGGCGCAGACTGTTCACCCTAGCCGACACATTAAAGCCTGGCCCCATTTCAAAGTTTCCAAAGGGAGCGCAGTCTGCAAAACACCTGTGAGATAACACTCAGAGAGGATTAAATGGCCATTTGATTCTCACTATCCCTTTCTTGTGCTAGCTCTCTCTCTCTCTCTCTTTCTCTCTCTCTCTCTCTCTCTTTTCATGTGTTGCGTTTCAAGTAAAAACTGCGACCGTGGCATTCCTGCTGCTTCCAAAGGCCAGCCTGGTGATATCATTCAGAAGTGAGCCTCTTGGATTTGTTTATTTAATCCAATATTTATGCTCTGCACATGTTAGAGAATGCAAAACAGTTCATGCTTCTACTGGCTTTGAGATAAATCTAAGTAAAAAAAAGAAAAGAAAAAAGCAATGGTTGAAAAATAAAACAGAAATTGGAAAATATAAATTGGAGTATAAAGGAGAAATTTCAATGATGAATGTTTACAGCTTACTGCAGAGAAGATAGCAGGAGCGAAACCTGCGAGGAATTATCACAGCTGCATTGTGCTCAGTAGTGTCATGGTTCATTTGCACAGTTGCTAGTTGACAAACTAATCGCCACGTCTGGTCAGAGCTTAGGCAAATTGCGGTAAAAATGTAAAAACTATGTTAAAAAGCCCCAAATTATTATTATTATAAGATCACATGGCCAAATAACAGACTTAAGTAAAAACAAGTTGAAAAGTGACTTTACTTTTAACATGAACAGCAACATCCTTGCATGTTAGAATTTCAACCCATATAAGAGTATTGCTACAGTACATTCAGAAAAAACATCCTAAGTATTCTCTCCTCCTTTGATTTACTCTGATCTCCTCCCAGTTGGCTAGGTGTCTGTCTGCTCCCCCCATAGTGAAACCTTGCCATAATGTTCTCCTACATGGTTCTCTCTGACTCCTCACTGCATGTCCAGATAAATTGGTCAAAGGTCTCATCTGCTGCTGCTGTTTTCCCCTGGCCCACACCTTGAGGAGCTTTTCAGTCACGCTGCCTTGCAGGATGCCTCACACTGCCCCAGAGAGCAAAGTTGGTTGGTAATTCACCAAGTAAGAGCCAAAATTTAGCTCAAGAATGAAAGACTGTGAAAAACATGTTGCTGGATTTTCCCATGGTCATGATGCATTTCTCTTAAGGCAAAATCATTGATCATCAAAGAAACTCTGGTCTGCTTTTAAGATGTTTGAGTTTTTATTAAAACCCTGAAACGTCTGAAGACATATAACTTATCATACATGATAAATAAACAGAGTACCCAGAAGTCAGCTATATAGTGCTGCTCTATTAAGTTTTGTAGCCTTTTTCTAACTTTCAGCTTAAAGCACAAAAAAACTGTTTGCTTTAAGATTGTATTTAAATGTATGAAGATTTTCTTGGGTTAAACAATGCAGAGATCAAATCGAGGAACAGTTTACCCTATTTACACTATTGTGTGTCCACTTTCAATGGTGTAGGAAACATAATGCCACTGGAAAATGTTGCTTTGGGATCTGTTTGCTTTGATAATTAGTTTAGCACATATACATTTGATCACCAGATAGGCCAAGGTGCCACTGACATTTTTGAATATGTCTAAAATAAATATGCACTGCATTTCGGAAATTCCATGTATACCACAAATGAGCACTCCTGCTACTTCTGCAACCACGACTCAAATGTCACAGCAATGGCCTAAATATAGCACCCTCTAATCTCAAGCAAGTATATGCTTTCTGCACTGATGAAGATTGACTCACCCCAATAGGCTAGATGCTTGACACTGTTGGGATTATGATTATTGATTAATTAATAATTATCAATAATTATTATTGAAAATCATAATTTGAGAAAATTAATTTCTTAACCAAAAATCCTTATTTATGAATCGAAATCAGAGATGTCCTCTGGGGTTGTAATTGTGGCTCAAAGCCCTGGATAATTACAATTATTAAATTCTCAGTGATAGTTGATAACTATTATTAGATGTCACTGTTTAATCAACCGTTTCTGCCGAAACATGGGGAACTTTAACCTTATTTTGACTGGCAAATCCCTCTTGCACAAAATAAACACAAACACCTTCTCTTTATCTACGTGAATATTTATTAAATCAACAGCCCTGATACACTCGCTCTTCTGATTCAAGAATCTTCACCTAAAACATGCAAAGTTCTACACAAAAAGGGTAAAATATCTAACTAAAAAGGAAACAGCATTGAGTGTGTATGAAATCAAACCAGCAGTTATGGGAAAATACAAAAGGAGTATGTTTGGACGAAGCTCTGGGAGGCAACTCCCAAAGTGTAGCTTAGTTAAAACAAGTCATGAAACATCCCCCAATGCTGGGAAGTCCACGCCCACAAAGGATAATAACTTTTGGCGGCAAGCCAATAAAGCATGAAGTTGAAGACAAAGAAAATGGTTGATTTTCACCATAAGGCTATTATCGCAGTTCAGTTTTACGGCGCACCTGCGCTCAGGTGTTCCCACAGTAAAAACACAACTTGCGGCCTCCGAAAATCAACAGCAATTAATTTTCAATAAACAATGGCATGCACATACAATTTAGAACACATTCGACTATAAGTGGCGATTCTAAATTGCCCTAAAATCCTACTCTATCCTGCCCAAGCTATTCCTAATAAAGAAAATAAAAATGAACAGACTTTACTTGATGTAGTCTTCCTTGGACAGAGAGGTAGAGAACGGGGCCAGGAAGAGTTTCCACGCGTCCGTGGATAACTCAGGAAAGCGGTCCGTCCTCGCCCTTTTGGCCTCCTTGGCAGAAAGGTGAAAAGTATGACGGACCGTCAACTGGAACAAAAAAAAAAACAAAGAGGAAATTTTCTTCTTATTGAAACCTCCTGGTTTTTGGTAACGTGTTAAATCCATGTCTTCGATCTGTACTTATAAACTTACAAGACTTTTTATTCTTGTATGCTTAATTCGGTTAGTTTTCTGGCCATTGGGAGAATGAATGAAAGTCCACGTGGGATTTCTTCTCCAGAATGATGTGCTTCAGATGCCGATAACCGCGTCTCGGTTCCAAGCTGAAAAGCAATGGGGGTGTGACTAAATGTTATATAGTCGACCGTGACATCAGAGCTGCAACGCCCCCGTCCTATCAGCCGCGCTGCCCGCTGGGATTTGTAGTAGCGGCCTATCCTGGGGTACAAAATGGCTGATGACGCTGAACAGCATCGTGGTGTCCAGCACTGTACAAATGGTCCAATATTCAGCAAACAAATGGTCTAACAACACTGAACTTGGAACTGGCAGGTTTACCTTCTTTCTGATTAATTTGGTCAACAATTATATAACTTGTTAGGATTATGATTTTGATGAATTAATATTTATCAAGAATTATAATTTAAAATCATAATTTGAGAAAATTTATTTATTAACCAAAAATCCTTGTTTATGAATCAAAGCCAGAGATGTCCTCTGGTGTTGTAATTGTGGCCTAAAGCCCTTGATAATTACAACCGTTAAATACTCAGTAATAATTCATAACTATTACTAGATGTCACTGTTTAATCAACTGTTTCTGCCGAAACGTGGGGAACTTTGACCTTATTTTGACTGACAAATCACTCTTGCACAAAATAAACACAAACACCTTCTCTTTATCTACGTGAATATTTATTAAATCAACAGCCCAATCCACCTCGCTATGCCGATTCAAAAATGTTCACCTAATCAAACATGCAAAGTTCTACACATAAAAAAAAGGTAAAATATCTAACTAAACAAAATAAAAACAGCAGTGAGTGTCTATGAGATCAAGCCAGCAGTTATGGCAGTTATGGCAAAATAAAAAGGGAATATGGTTGAACGAAGCTTTGGGAGCGCCCCTCCCAAAGTGTAGCCCAGCGGGACACAGGCGGTCATAAAACCCCAAGCAAAGTTGTAAACTCAGCCCACACAAAGGATCATAAACCTTTTTGGCGGCAAACCAGTAAAACATGAAGTTGAAGACAAAGAAAATGGTTGATTTTCACCATAAGGTTATTATAGCAGTCCAGTTTCACGGCGCACCTGCGCTCAGGTGTTCGCACAATAAAACATAACTTGCAAGACTCGGCGGCCTCTGAAATTCAACAGCAGTCAAGTTTCAAAAAGGTTGCATGCACGTACAATTCAGAACACATTAGACTATAAGTGGCGATTCTACATTGCACTAAAACCTCCTCTACCCTGCCCCTGCTATTCCTAATAAAGAAATAAAAATAAAAGGTGGATTTTACTTGTCGTTGTCTCCTCTGAGCAGGGGGGGGGTGAAGTGTTCCATGCGTCCACGGATACTCAGCAAAGCAGTCCGTTTTCTTCCTTGGAGGTCTCCGTGGCAGAAAGGTAGAAAAATTATGACGGACCATCACTAGTCGACTGGTACAAAAAAAAAGGAAGAAAATTGCGTCTCCTTGAAAACTCTGTTTTTTTTTTTTTTTGGTTACGTGTCAGACTCTTGTTGGCCAATGGTGGAGAATAAACGAAAAATCCACGTGGGACTTCTTCTCCAGAGTGATGCGCTTTAGTTGCTGGTCCGGTTTCCAGCATGAAAAGCAAATGGTGGGCCGTCTCATACTCTCTTATATAGTTGACGGTGGTCCCCGTCTTATCAGCTGCGGTGCCCGCTGGGATTTGTAGGAACAGAATATCCTGCGGTACAAAATGGCTGATGACGTTGGAAAGGCATAGTGGCGTCCAGCAACATGCAAATGGTCCACTATTCAGCAAACAAGTGGTCCAACAGACCACTTGGTGGTACTTACAGTGATCCCTATACACAAGCATTATTCAGAATGGAGTGCATCAACAATGACACCCAAACTTTAAAGAAGTGACTAGATTTATTGTTTTATGAAACCCACTTAATTTTTCTTATGTTTAAAATGGCATAACATGGCTTTGTCAAAGATACGTCGCAAATACAAAATGTGATTTTCTTTGCAGAACTACAATTCTTGGAAACAAATTGGAAATTACTGAACTAGGAGGATGATCAGTCAGTTTTCTTCACTTTGTAGAAAAATAAAAATCACAGATGCAACACGAGAGTTATTGAAAAAAGTCGTTACAGATTGTATATTAGAGAGGTCTAGCTGGTCTTTGACTGAAACAAAACAACATTGATACTGTAGAAAAAGAAAACAGAGAACTTATGGAAATGTTTTGCATTGGATGACAAAATTATATTTTGCCAAACATATGAAATAACAATAACTGTCAAACCACAACAAACCTGTATAGACAATAGAGGCCTATCAAGTTTTGTAGGTTGTTTGCAGAACCAAAGTGCAGACAGGAACTTGGGAACTCGGGAAAACTCAAACACCTAAGAATCATAACAAAGCCATCATGAAAAAGTTGCAAAGGTAAGCATTCTTAAATAATCCTTAGATGGCTTTGCTCTCCTGGAAATTTTGCCAGGGGCAGTTTTACATATGCATTTTTTATATCTAAGCATTTTAGTGTTTTAATGACAATAAATGCTAAGTTGAAGTTTGAGATACAACTTCTAGCACATCTTGTACATAAAACCTATTGCCCTCAGGTGATTTCTTACTGTTCAGTCAAAAACACTAACATCTGTTTCTGCCGATTTGACTTTCATTTCTCTTGAAACACCAGTAAATACCCTTTAAACGCAAGGGTTAGATATTTTGTTCAGTGTTTCAGCACAGCAGACATTTTTTTTAGTTTGTTTTGGGTCTCAAATGACCCAAAACCCTTAACTGTCCAGGAAAATGTCCCATGCTTTGCATGATTTTCATACTTAAGAGTGTATGTTCCACAATTTTTTGGACTTCTTTCTATTTATATAAAAACAAACAAATAAAAAAATTCTCTTTCGCTCCATTGATTGTTATCTCCATTTGTCTTGCATATAGATGGCTTACAATCTGTAGTCTAATTTATGAATGTTGCTTAAAACAACAGTGTCTTTGAATGCTCTCTACATTCCCAACCTAATTCTAATGGGTATTTTAAAGGACTCTTAGAGCAGGGGTTATACGCAACATTTCCACCAGAAAAAACAACAGCTGCTGATGCCGAAATGGTACTTTTTAATAATGGTAGTTATGAACTGATCAGTGTGTGACAGGGCATATTAACTAGTGTTTATATTAGAAAAGTACTAGTGGGAAAGTAGGAGTTTGGGGTCATTTAGCATACATCCAGTTTAGTTGGTCCAAGAAGCTGAAGCTAACAGTCAAGGGAACCAAAACCACAACACAGTTATTTAATCTTGAAACAATTCCAATCTCAATGATCATAGCAGTTTATGCCACTTCAATTTTATGAACCTTTTGTTTTTCAACATTGATTAATTTACACCGGTAAGGGAGGTAGGAGGTGGTGGACCAATTATGATTGGTCCAGCACCACATTTACCTTACATGTCCATCAAGACGTCAGGTACTTGCTGTCAGAATAACTAGAACATAAAAGTAAGACAAAAGCATTTGTTATATAGAGGTTTATGTGAACACTTCATTTATTTTATTTTTTATAATTGCCTCACTTAACTGCAGTCACTCTGACTAGAAATGCTTTACATGTTCTCCATAAGTTGTTTCACATTTATGGGATTGTGGAAGCTTTTACTGAGTTTGGCAGGAGGTCGCTATGTCAAAACCTTAAATTTCAGCATATTAGTAGATTTTGAAACAGTTTCTCTGTGTAAGTAAATCAAGGATTAAAATGTTCTTATCATTTATTTTATTCTAAAATCAATTGAAAAATTCCCTCAGATGTTCTCCCAAACCACATTTCCATAACCGGGGCATGCTGAGTTGCTCATCACAGAATGGGGAAGGCAGACTTAAGCTAAATAAGTTCTAAATTCAGAAGTTATCATCAAAGAACCTGATTACTCTTGATAGACCAACATGTTTCGAGCACAAAGAATAAGAACCTGTGGTTTGTCTCTAACTGACGCACAATTAAATATCTACCCAGCACAAGCAATTGCAAAAATTTAATTAAAATATTAATTAGAATTTCCCATTAAAGCACCCCGTTGTTTTAGGAAATTAGCTTAATGAAAGGGAGGCCTCGGGTCGTCATCCTTCCCAGCGGGTGCACAATTTGCCCCGAGAAAAAGATGGGCAAAGTAACACAGCTTAGTGGGAATACCATCAAGAGGATGCAACAAATAAATAATTCACTAAAGTATGGGAAAAATGGATTCAGGATGCAGCAGAGGGATGTTTCATTGTGAGCGTCTGTGCTACAGTGTCTTTCAAAGGGTTGATACCCCTGGAATGTTTCCCATTTTGTCAGATTACTTGTATTTCATCGGGATTTTATGTGATCAGAAAGACCAAGGAACACAACAAACAGGTCAGGGATAAAGTTGTAGAGAAGTTTAAAGCACAGTTAGATTATGAAACAAGCATATCTTAAGCATTGGGCATTTAACAGAGTACTGTTTCATTCATCATCCAAAAATGGAAAGAGTATGGCATAATTAGCCATTAGCCGAGAATCTGCCAGGAGGGCTATGGCACCTCTGAAGAAGCTGCAGAAATACCCTGCTCAGGTGGGAGAATGTGGCTGGCCTTACTAGAATAGTGGCAAGAAAACTGCTGTTAAAAGAAAATCTCAAAAATAGAGAACAGAGACATTTGGAGAAGTTTTTGTGCAGATGTTTGAACTTTATGATCTACATGCTAAATAACACCCTGAATACACAATTCCCCCTGAGAAACATGGTATTGTCAACATAATACTGTGCACAGGGAATCTGGTCAAAATTGATGAGAAGGTGAATGGAACAAAATACACTGCAATCCTGGAAAAAATACCTGTTATAGATGCTGCTAAAGATTTATGTTTTAGAAAGGCCCGATCAATGTCCAGACCAAATAGGAATCTGTGACATGGACTAAAATTTCACAGAAGCTCTCCAAATATTCTGAATGAGATGGAATTATTTTGTAAAGCAGAATGGACAAAATGTTCAGCATCAAAGTTGTGGCTCAGAGGTGCTGAATACATATGTAAACAAATTTTAGATTTTTACATGAAAGAAAATGTTAAGAATTTATCATTTTCTTAATCAAAGTTATTCTCTACTTTGTGTTGGTCTATCACATAAAATCCAAATGAAATACGTTTGTTATCGGAACCTGATAGAATGTAAAAAAACAAAAAACAATTATCATTGGGTATAAATACCTTTTTCAGTTTTCTGTGAACATTTAAATTCACCTTCATAAAAGCTTTCTTACTTAGTGCTCAGGTCTACAATTTGAGTTTTTTATTATGAATGGGGTCTGTGGACTAGCATTATCCATTCGCACCACAAAAGGAATTGTGTTGTTTTTCACCTCAGCAGATAAGAAAGCAGGCAGGGTGAAAATGCAGGAGACCTTTTCATTTGACAGGAAGGTTAGTGAATAATCAGCAGGTGCTCACCATGATACTGGCCTGCACTGGGGACTGGGCCAGGTGCTCCAGTTCACAAAGTTATTTATTAACCAAAGATCAGCATTCAAATTTATTCTGCCACCACAGCTGCCATTCCCACGGTCATCTCCCAGTCACCGCACAGACGCCCCGCATGTTTATTATCTCCGTGACACTCAGTCTTTATTTCTCTCTGCCTCGCTAGTTCTCATTCTCTAGTTTACCTCCTAAACCCCCTACCAACCCATCATCCACCCTGCTCACTTGTTTTCATTTGCACAGATTGCACATGAATCCTAAATAAACAAAAGTAGCAAAGTTTTGAATTTGAAGAACTTCTCTATCACCGGAGTTTATGAATTATTTTGACAGATGTAGTTGTGGGACACAAAGCCCTAGATTTGCAACATGTTTTCATTCTAATAAATAATTTGTCTTTTAAAGGGATAGTTCTGATTTTAAGTGGGGTTCTGTAAAAAATGGACAAAGGCTAACACGTTCCGTTCTCAGTATATGTGTTATTTCAAATGTAAATTATCATTTGCTTCTATGTCAATAGTTATCCAAAATCACAGTGGTGATGGTTTAAAGGTTCATGAAGTACTGTTTGCACAAACCAATTTGGGCATGAGCAACTGGGTGGTCTAGCTAGGTGTTAGCTGTTAGCTTCAATATCCAGGACAAGCTAATCTTGAAAACAACCTTTAAACAGAACCTTACTTAGAAAATTTAAAACTACGTATTCGTTTAACCTTTCAATACATTGTTACGTTAGAATTTAAATCCCTTTCATAAGTCTGACAGTAAGTTCTCAAAGTGAGCAAAATTGTCACCTCCAAATGCAAAATCCATTTTTAAAATACTGTTGATGATCCATTCACTCCTCAGTAACCTAGATACAATAGCACGTAGCTTAAAAATGTGTCAGGTCTGTCAGGCATCAAAGCTATCCAATGAAACCCATTTCCATTTAACTAAGCCGGTAATCATTTACAAAGCCTTCCATTTGACTCCCTTTGAAAAATATATCATCATTTAAAAAAAATAAACCCACAGGTAAACAAGCAAGCACATCCACTCTGTGTGAAAACAAAACCAAGGCAATTTGCATGAGTGACTCGAGGTGTCCAAACAGAGGAGAATTAAAGTGCTGCCTATAAACAAGAGCCATTGATGCCTTGTGTGCCTCCGCTGTGCTCAAAGAAATGCCTTTCATCTTTTGTCAAGTCACACAATACTGTCTGCATTGTGCGGTTTTTGCTGAAATGATGAGATGTTCCAATGTGCCATTGTACAGTTTTTCCATCAATTTTCCACATATAGCTGTCAAATAACAACACAAGGCAAACGCAGAAGCAAAAGGCCACTCTGTGAGCGCCGCAATTTCTGTCTCTGCAGAAAGTATTTTTCAGAGTAAATCATAATGCTCTCGCCTCGGTGCTTTGTGCTCTCCAGTTTCACATTGCATATCACAAACTATTGAGCTCTTCGTGCAGGGGAAACATAAGCCAAAGACACAATTACGTCACTTTCAGCACCTCTTCCAGAAAATGACAATTTGAGACCTTGCCAACTGAAAATGTGATATGATACGATGGCAGGAAAGGATGATACACAGAGCAGCCCCACATACAACATGGTTGTACTCTCACTGCTCTGATCTCCTAATGCATACACAGTAAGTACATACTGGCACTTATATAACTGGTAACATTACAGCATTGTAGCTTATGTTAACATTCCTTCTTTTTTTTTCCTTTTTGTCAAACATGTTTAAAAAAATTCAAACATATTTTAACATCAGACAAAGATAACCTGAATAAATACAAAAAGCATTTTTTCAAATTCCATTTATTAAGGGATAAACGCTTGCCAAACCTACCTGGCACTATGTCAAAATTGAATTCCCCCTTGTTAAATCATGAATTGACTTAGATTTTTCTGAAAGGTGTAGTTCAGTTTCACTAGCTAAACACAAGCCTGATTATTGTAACATCTGCATTGCAGAAAGTATTGAAACAGAACATGTCTGACAACATGAAGTAGACTAAAAGATCTCAAAAAGCAACACATCAACCATTCTAAAGAAATTCAATAGATAAGAAGCAAAGTCATTCACATCTATGGCACTCCAGCAAACCACAGTAAGAGTCATTATCAATGGATAAAAAACTAATCAAGCTTGGTCAACCTACTAAAATTGCTATTATAAGACTGCATCTGTGACTTCTCTACAAGGTAAAAAAAAAAGTCAGAATCACATCTTAAGCACTACAGAATGCAACAGAGGTCAGTTAAAGTCAGTCTACCAGAGTGGTTAAAGAATACATTTATGGTAGAGTTTCAAAGTGAAAACCAGTGCTGAGCAAAAAGAACAGAAAGCCTGTCTCACATTTACCAAAAACAAACATGATCCTCAAGACTGTTTGTATAAAAGTGGAACTGTTTGGAAAATGTGTGTCTCATTAATTATGGAGGTGTGGTACTCTGGGACTGCTTTGCTTCTTTACAGCTTGCTCTAAATGATGGAACCATGAAGTCCTAAAGGCAAATGTCTGTCCATCAGTTCACACTTGAGCTCAAGCGGACTTGAGTTCTGCAGTAGCAAGGTTAGTGGACTGGCATACTGGCCAAATTATTCATACAAAGTTCAACCAAGCAGTTGTAAGTGGGGCAGTCTTACAAATTTTTGCGGTACTTTTTTCTCCAAAGTCTGCCCCAATTATCCAAAGCACACAGGCAAACCCACATCTGAAAGACTCAACCAAAAACTGAATGGAGGTTTTGCAATGGCCTCGTCACAGTCTGGACCTGAATCCCATTGAGATGCTGTGACATGTTTTTAAACATGGGGGCTCAATCAGTTATTAGAGTTAGGACAAATACTGTTTCACAGTGTGTTGTTTGTCTGGATAGCCCTTTTTCCCTAATACATTAATTCATCATTTAAAAACTGCTTTTTGAATAACTGATATTAAAATTAATTTGGTTTTCTGAAACATTAAAGGGGGAAAAAAACGAAGCAAATACAGAACAAAGCTGTGCCCGGGCATGAGCTTTTAATGTCTCTGTTACCATAGGTCATGTTCAATCCAATCTCAGTTTGGAAATTTTGAGACTGGAAATTTGTTGATTTCAGATTCTAATAGTGACTGAAATCAACAAGTTTTACCTACATCTGGTTTTCAGTTGAACAAACACTGCCTTGAGATAAGAAAATTTTTCCTAACTAAAACAGCTATAAACACCCTATACAATAAATGTAAGTGAATTGTTTTTTATATTGGCTTTTTTACATTGCTGAGTGTTCTTAGGAACTTTTTATTAATAATTCACAACCTCCTATTTTTCCACAGTAAAAATATTTCTCTTCAAAATGGAAAAGACAGGAAAAGATGCCCTTGAAGTAGAAAGGTTGTGTATTGATCATAAGTCTGCACGTCTGCAAGAAAATAGAAACTCAACTAAAGTGGCCAAGATATACAGTGAGAACAAAAATAAAACCACCTATGTAACGAGGAGGTAAAACCAAATTATAGTAAATAATATTTATAATATATTTATAGTAAATAATATTTACTATTAAACTATTAGGTATTAAATGCTGTTCTCTTCTTGGAATCATTTTAGATTTCCCAACAGAAAGCAAACGTTTGGACCCAAGTATTTGAACAATTCATTGCGAAACAAATCTTACCATGCCTCTGCCCTGTGACCCTGCACATCAAGGTGTTAATAGTTGAAATAGAGGCGGTTAGAGTCCTGCCCTCCATTGCTGACACTCACCCAGTTGCTCATAAACCATTTACACTAGTATGTAAATGGAAGTAGCTGACTGTATTGACCTTGCCATGCACCTTGAGTTCTGAAAGCTCAGGTTGTCTGCATTTATTAAGAATAGAAGTGAATTGTCGAGAAGTTGATTGGATTGACACCAGACACCAAGTACCTTCCCCCAGTGCTCTCAGGTCTTCCACCATAACACTAATAGACACTGACAGGCTCTCAGAACACAAAATGTTAATGACCAACTGTGTTATCGAGATGATACAAGCTCAGGCTGATATTATCAAAGGGTTTGGGGGGTAGGGTGGGATGTTAAATGTGACTGGATACCCCAGGTCTTTGTTAAGAGAGTAAGCGCTAAACGAAGATAGAGAAAAGGAAATGTTATGTGAGGAGATAAAGAAGAAAGAAGGAAGGTTTGTGTGATGTCCAGTTGTTGATAGCAGGGAAAAAAATGTGCACTGACCGGCTTTAGTCAATGCCTATTTTACATTTCAGATGAAAGGAAAAGTCTCCCAGTTAACAGGTGCGTCTAATACAGAGTATGATAGCACAAACCCTAGTTTGGTTATTTTTGTCAGACAAAAATTCTTCAGTATATCCCAAGATTAGATTTAAAAAATTTTAACCCTAGAAAAAAAAGGGCATATAGCTAAAGGGTAATTTGCCTGAATGCTTCTAATAAAAACTTCAATGTGCCATAGACACTACTTTATCCAACCTCCCCAAGGGACCTTAAAAGTGATAACTCCAATCAGTAAGTTCAAGAAAAATTGCAGGAAAAGTGTCATTTATGTTCATTTAAGACCCTTTGAAAAGCCAGCTCCCACTGAGGAAAGAGTAATAGTCATTCTTATAGGCTCAGCCAAGGGTCCGCACTTTTTCAGGAAAATGACGAGTCAGGAATCGTACTGTGAAATTTAAAAGATCTGAAGAAACTGGAAAAGTAGGCTGCTCTGTTGTCATTGAGTTTGTGTGTCGAGTGGTTCGGATGGACTAATTAATGATCAGTCATGTCAGATATGGACTAAAACAAATTCAGCAATGATGTTCGAACATTAATGTAAGATTTGCAGCAATGTTTGAGCCAGAGGGGAAAGCTATGAGAGGTAAATGATGCTCAGCTTTATCTCAATTGTGGATTACAGTTGCTGGGTGTATGTGAGTTTTACTTATTTGCAATAAAGTTTTTACAAATAAACTTTTGAGTGATACGCCAATTTATTCTATGTACAATCTGTGTGTTTCTCAATTAAACATCTTCTCTCCGAAAAGGTCTCCTCGACATTAATGCATAATTATTTAGAAATAAAGATAAAACTGATTCTGCCTTCAGGACTGAATGTTTTATTTTTATAGATCAATTAGTGCAAAAAGGATTTCAAAAGATCGCACAGAGATAAAGAAATTGTCCAACAATGTTGGATAGAATCATGCTTAATTAATATGGCTGTGATACTAATGGGCATATTAATTCGGTTTGTTTTTCTTTATGGCCAGCTTTATTCCTGTCTTTTCAGTGTGATTGATCCTTTTAATTCAGCTTCCAGAGCAGCCTCTAGTCAATCTAATGTCTTAGGCTCGGATGCCACAGAGAGCCAAATTAACAGTTAAAATAATATAATTTTAACTGTTTCGGTATCAATATACAATATAAGCAATAACTGATGTTTAAGAGCTTTTTCAAAACTTTCATTATTTTTATTTTCGACCAGGCATTTGTACCCCTTGGGCTTTTTACATAGGAAATACTGTTCACCAACCATTTTGCTGGTAAACTCATGTAAGGTTGTTCAAACATTAGCTCAAAGCCTTTTCAGTTGGAAAACACAACCCTGAAGTTAGCATCCGATTTGAAGCTTCCAATTTGGCATTTAAAAAAGTAAAACAGCTCCTTTAGAAGCTACAATCCATATGCTAACATCAGGACAACAGAACTTGCCTGCTGGCTAAAACGCTTTTATCCTTAACCCCTCTGCTGAACCTAATAAAGAAACCCTGAATCGAAAACCTAAATGGCAAATTATCTAAACATTTCTTTATCTAGTCAGCTTATCGGTCAGCTTATCAGCTGACTGTGAGAAAGCGTCTTCTGCAGTCTAAAAAGACAAAAATCAGTGTAAGTGTCACGTTCTGAGTTTGGGTCAGACCAAAGTGCAGACAAGAGCTTGGCAGAAGTATTTTGAATAAGCCTTCAGCTTTATTCAAACGTTTTCAAAAAACAAAGCAAAAGCACTGCAGGTACAAAACATAGACAAAATCCCAAAAACTTACATAAGTTGACACTGCTGGAAACATGGTAACACTTAGCACTTAGACAAGGGTAGAGAACGGAGTGTGAACGAAGGAACCAGCAATGAACACAAAAACCAGACTAACTAATATACTAAGGGAATACAAAGGGCAGGTAATCAAAGGAACAGGTGTGACAAGGAGGCAGGGAGGCTGAAGGAACAGGTGAATATAATCCATAGACTAAAACATGGCCGAAGGGACTAATTAACAATAAAGAGACACAGACCTGAGCAAAACTATAGACCAAGACAAAATAACCAAAAGAAGCATACGAAATCTAGAATAACCAAGAACTGAAGGAAACAGAGAAACTGGAGGAAACAAAAGAACAACAACAACCTAAGAACTGGCAACCTAAGTATAAACAAAGAACCCATAAGGAAACCCTGATTACAAAAGTAAACAAACCTAAAACCACACTGACTGAATTAACTAGAACCAAGCAGCCAACATGAGGACAAACAAAGATGTAAACAATAACTAAAGCTGACCTAACAAGAGGGAGAACTAGAACTATAGAAACTAGACCTAAGGGACTAAACTAGGAGAGAGAACAAAATACCTAACATAAATAAACACAGAGAATCCAAGGAAGACACATAACTAATAATCATGATAAGAATAATAATGAAACAATTCTAAGTAAAGCAACACCAAGGGAACAAGGGTGAGAGGAAACCAGACCTGTTAGGAAAATGAAGGCAATAAACAACATGAATACAAACCACAAACAAGAACATCTAACTAAAGTAAACAAAACACAAAACCACAAACAAAAGTCCAAAAAAGTCCAAACCCTGACAGTAAGTATTTGTTTTGTATGTAGTATGAACTGGTTCCTCAGCTCCTAATGGTCCAAAACAATAAATGTTTAACAGCATTGTTTCACTTTTTTAGTTCTCATGTTGTTTGAAATTTAGCAAAAGCACGTGCTGATTCACGTTAAGGAATTGTAAAAATAAAGACAAACTATAATAAAAGCAACACATTTCCTTTGCAAAAACATTCTATTTCTGAGCAGTTAATAACAAACAAGAGTTGCCTAGTTACCAGCACTTATGCTATTTCAAGCATCGAGAGTCTTTTATCCTTCTACCTCCTAATAACTAAGCTCTATTGATTTACCCTCTAAACATCGGTCCTATTAGTTGGTTCTCATCAAACGTCTGATGATGAAGATGAGGGTGAGCAAACCACTGCAGCCATAACAACAAATCCCCATTATTGCGACCCTGGAAAAATACGTATAAGTAGATGGCAGGGGATGAACAAAGCATACAGAGTGCCCAGGAAATAATGGAACACTCATGGAGCAATAGGAGACCAATGGTACATCTGAAATGTGAGTTCTTCCTTATGAAAGGCCATCATTTGTCAATGGGTCTACCAGTAATGAACCATGAAGGGTCCCACAAGGTAACTAATTTCTGTTAGCCTCCAACAGATGAGATAAGCTTTGGGAACAAGGGGAAGTACAATAAACCTAGTAACTGTGTTAAACACGTATTTCTCAAAGATAAGCAGCGCCGTGTGTTCTCAAAGATAAGCAGCATCATTTGTTACCAGTGACCACCATTTAAATTAAGGCTTAATCAGTAAAAGAAAATCTTAGTAAATGCTATATTGCCTTTGAAGTGCTCCTGTTGCTCTGTTGGTCTGGGAAGGTACAATAGGTGGCTGTAAAAAAAAAAGGAAGGTTAAGTGAGGTGAGGCATGAATCATATAGAACATGAACATTTGCAGGAACCCCAGAGACATCTGTGCAGCCTTCAAAAATGTTCCAGGGAGACAGGTGCTCCCAAACATGGAAATACAGCCCCCCAACACTAAAAGAAGAGGCTCTGTTTCAAGCAAAACCACAGGATGGGAGATGTAGTTCAAGGTTCAACTCCGCTGACCCTTTAACCTTCAAAAAGATGAACCCAAAAACTTTTGAGTAAAAATGGAGGGTGGTCTGACTGCAGATGTCTGGATTCGTCTTTATTTTCATGGGGAACACGTAATCAGTGCTAAAAACATAGTTGAGAAGCAATAGAAGAAGTACTGGTGCATGAAAGTGGCGTTTATACTGAATGCTGAAGCATTCACCGTCTTTAACAGCTCTTCAATCAAACTGATGCATTTGCCCTTTTCACAAATGCACAAAGTCTGTGACGGGCCCCTGACCCAGAGCCCAGCCCCACATGAAAAAAAAAAAACAAGCTAATTTCAATGTGAAAGTGGGTAAAAAGGGCCCGGAATTGCACACAATCAAATGGCCAGGACCCAGTGTTCTTAATGTTGATGGCTCTGGTCATCATTTCTATGACCAGATTTCACATATGCCACACATTGCACATGCCTACATGTTGAGATAATAGGATTTCAGCTTAATGGTATTAAGACAAACTCCTACAAAGAACAAATTTAAGAAACATCCTAAATTTACAGAGGAAGTCAAAGATGCATTTGCAAGTTCAATTTCCAAATTACCATCTAATCATGAATTGCAGCAACTGCAGTAAGAAGGTTATTACTGCCATATTTGCAAGGCTTACACCTCCAAACAAAAAAAGTGAGAGAATTAGGAGAAACCCTGAGATTTAATGTTAAGATTTAATGTTAAGATAATATTTCTTATTGAAGTCTGGGAACAAACACCCAGACCCACACAGATTTTGGCCTAATCATTCACATCATGGCTTTGCACATCCATTGCGACTCTAAAGGTGTTGCTTCCCTGTATAGCAAAACACTAGACAAGAAAAAACTTAGAAGGAGTATTAATATCCATATGTGGAAGTATTTACCTTGGATTCAGTTGTGTGGTTTTTGTATTTTTATTATTATTTGTTACTTTAGTGTGTATGTGTGAATTTCCATTTGCCTGTCTGCTCCTGGTAAAATTAAATTTTCCTACTGAGAGGCAAAAACAGGTTTATTCTTTTCCAAACAAGATTTTTTTTACAGTGTAAACATGGATCTGGTCCATACAACAAAAAAGGATCTGGTTCTTACAAATGTGTTTCTGGTCATTTTCACCATCTAATTATTTGCTAGCCATTGCAGCGTCTGCTAAAGCTGATTTTCCTGTGTTCATTTGTACCCATAGTAAAACAGAATAGTTGCACAGTGTATATCACCAGATCTACACTGGGAAAACACATTTCAATGAGGGAATTCAGCTTCTGGGCATTTTCTCACCTCTATGGACTTCTTCCATTGCATATGATAAGATTTTGATAGTAGCTAACAGATTGGGCCCTAGCTTTGAAGAAAAACAAGCAAATGTATGAATGGAAACGGAAATAGCTAAGGTTGCCACTGGGGGCAGCATAGTGGAAGGAAAACAAATCAGCTGTACACACAGCAGCTTTACAGCTTTTTCCTAAAGCAAGGACTTTTTTGATATGATTGAGAGAATGGTGAGGGGGAATATGAACCACAAAACCAGTAAGATTGAGCTGACTGAGCAGCTGAATGAACAGCTGCCTGAGCAGTGATTGTAATGCTGTCATTTGCAGTAACTAGTTATTGCGTGAGATGAGTGTTTTTCAGGTGCTTAGCAGCGAAATAAATTTTTCTGTGGTATCTTTTAGTTTAGAATTTCTTCCTATTTAGTGTTCATTAAGATGGTAACATGATGGATTATTTTCCTTCATTATTATTATTTTAATGTATTGTGTCATTTGTTCATTTAAGTCGATTTGACATTACAGGTGATATTAAAGTCCAAATCCATCATACACATATTTATCTGTGTTTGATGGATTTGTGGCACATTCTTGAGTTCTGGATCGGAAGGGTGCTGCTTTAGCATCAGTTGATTTAAAAGATGGTGATCATACTATTCTTTAATGTTCTTACAAAGCTCAGCAGCACCATGCTTTGGCATATTTCCAAGAAATTGAACAAGCAAACTAACCAAAAAACATGTTTTCTGTGGATGAAATCTCTATCTCAATGGATCCTGGTGTGCTATTAACATACGTTTTGACCCTAATTATTTATATGTGGTATGGTAAGAATTTTCACCATACAGATCAAGATGTGATTAAAATAATTTTTTATAACATACAATATTTGTCTAAACTCATCACAAATGTTTTTTTTTTTTTGTTGTTCCAGATCATGTCTATTTGTTTTGTGGTTAATAAAAAAACTGTGAGTAGACCGCCTAAAGGGGCTGACCCAATGCTGAAAGTCTTTAAACAGACAACACTAGCTTGTCTGTTTAAGACATCTGTCATGTTTACGTAATCACTGTTGCAAATACAGGAGCTTTATTGACCTTTTTACCCTTTTTTTTTTTTTTAGACAGCTGCCATCAGGACTCAGTATCGCTTTGCTTTTTTAGTTAATCTTGCTTACAGGCAAAATATCTCCAAACAACCCTTTTGTGTTTGCCTTCGTGGCTTAAGGAGATCGTAAATGTTTTCTTCTGATGGTACTTGCAATATTATCAGACTTTCAATTCCAGCTGGAGCTTATTGCTTTGATTCTCTGTCATGATTGTTCAGGTGGGCCTTTGCAACAAAGGGTAGGGGCTGAATTTCAAAGTTTGTAGTGCTGCTGTGTGAAGTTGTGTGCCCACTGGGGGTATGTGACTAGCCAGGTTTATGTTGATTTTGATGCAAATGATTATCTTTAGAGAATACTTTTTTTTTTTTTTTTTTTTTTATAGATTGAGTCAAACTATCATTTACTGTGACAACCAAATAGCCTGCTGCTTTAACATCTGATGTGAATCTGAATCTTCTATAAATATCTATCAGCAGGTGGTTAGTCAGAGTTATTTTGGTTTGGTCTTGTTGGGACCACAGCCATGGGTTACAAAATGAAAGGCATGTACGAACCTTTCTGGAACTTTCAAAATAAATCACATTAACCTACTTCTAGCACAGCCAGAAACAGGGAATAACAGTGGACTTCCCGTGACTTCACTGTCCAAATAAAAACCCAGCTTTTGCAACAAACTGACCTTTCCCATGCAGGACCCCAGCGGAGCTGGACGGAGGGACACAGCACGCTAATGTCTCTTTGCTGGCAAAAAGACATAACTCTTCAAACTGGATCCAAGAGTGTCATACGATTAAGCGATCATATGCACTAAGTAAAGTAGGAATGAATTGTTGTTTATGTATCCGGGATTCGTTCATGAACGGGGGTAATTAAGGTACAGGCATTGCTTGACTTTTCTCTCTGAGGTCTACAGAAGCAAACTGTGTTCCAGAGAGTTCCCAGCAGAGACCCTGTCTCTACGACGTCGAGTGGAGCAGTTTTTCCCAGTCTGAAGGAAGGACAACGGGACCGCATCACCGTGGCTACAGCTGTAACATGCAGTTTGGTCGGTGGACAGAGCGAGCTGCCCCACCCAACAACTACGGAGGTTAGCTGAAGCTAATCTTTTGTTCACAGAGCTTTCTTCAAACTTCGATGTCGCCCGGACAACTTTTCCTCAGCACGGTTCACACGAGGTTAGTTTTGGGCAGAGTGATAGAAATGTTTTAGAATGAAATAATCTAAACATTTTTTGTTTTATAAAGTTTGGTTTTATTTGTGTGAAACTCAGCCATCTTAATGCTAGCACATTATCTGCTCAGCACATGTGCTCAGTTTTGTGTTCTGTGTTTGTGTGTTTTTTAAAGTTAAGACAAACTTTACTTGAAGGGTGATTTTAAACACAGAAGGTTGATCATAACGCGCCGTCCATGCTTATGCATTTTAACCCTTTCATTAAAGGTATTTTAAAGGTATGCGTTTGATTCGGATGATAAGCTATAAGCTTCTTTTGTTAGCTTTAACTGCTAACAGCTAAGAACATGTGCTCGCCTACTAAGATCATTTACCCAAAAAGGTTGCTAGTTCTCAATCCAGCAAAATACTTCCCCAAACATTGTTTTGCTAAACTTGATAACTAAATAAACACCATTTAGCCCCATTTCTCCAGAAAGATTTGGTTCTTTTTCAAAATATTTACTTAAATACTTTTACTATTTCCTAAATAATATTTCTTTAAATATTATATTGATAAATAAAAGCAGATAATGAGACACCGTTGAGAATTGATCATCCAGAAGGTTGGTTTTATTCAGCAGATCATTCTTTAAAACATTATTTTATTAAAATAATATTTTATCTGATCTTGCATTGTGAATGGTTGTCTAAATGTTGCTGATTATTGCCNCGTTGAGAATTGGTCATCCAGAAGGTTGGTTTTATTCAGCAGATCATTCTTTAAAACATTATTTTATTAAAATAATATTTTATCTGATCTTGCATTGTGAATGGTTGTCTAAATGTTGCTGATTATTGCCAAGTTGGTTCCAAGACTAACTTAACTTCAATTCCAATTCCAGATTCTTCAACATAATCCTTGGTTCTTAAACATAAATATTGCATGGTAATATTGCATCACTTTTTTGGTCATGGCTTTTAGCCATGTTTCATCAACTTATTTATATTGTACATAGCCCATTAGTCTTCCTTATTTTTTCATTATGCTTGGTAGTTTAGTTGGATTGTTTTAGCATAGTAAAGAGTTTGTTAACCCCTCTGCTGACCTAAATAGTAAAGAGTTTGTTGATTGAAACATGTTTGACTTGAGTTGACTTATTTTTGTTAATAAATTCTTGTATTTTAAGAAATTGTGTGAATTCATTCCATGTGAATACCAGTGCCTTATTGGGCTGGTATTCACTGGACTATGGAGGACCGATTCTGACTAAATTAAAAATAAAAGCTGATTATATTATGTTTCTCCTTTTCGTTAGACATACATTTTCATCAAGAAATGTATATATTTTCTTTTTCTTTTTCCTTACACATGCCTTTGTTCTTTTTACATTTCCTTGTCTCCCTTTTTCCTTTGCCATATGCATTTCTGCTTCATTATGGAATGAGGAGGGCTGCCTTCTTCTCTCCAGCTCCTCTACTATTGGTCAATAAACAGGAAGGAGGAGGCCATGTGCAGGCCGAGGGTGTGTCCCAATTCAGGGGCTGGATCCTTCCAAGTCCGTACTTGTGTCCGAATACGTCACAGTGCGTTGCGGACGGTCTGTCAAATGCAGCAGACAAATGTATCCTTCTTTTGCCTGATTTGAAGGATGGGTTGTTGTGAGTATCCTTCGCGGTCCATCTTTTCCCATGATTCATTGCGGGTCGAAGCGGTTTGGTCAAGCAGGCGCAGCCATGGCGGACCACAGTGGCAAAAGCTGTGAGTAAACTGTGAAAAATTACACTTTCTGTGACACAAATGAACTTTTACAATGTTTTTAGTGCGGGAATATAACTGTG
>JAHUTJ010033892.1:0-22506 GCA_036250325.1 Characodon lateralis
TTCAGCTCTCTGAAGGTGAATGGAAATATGAACTGGATGTTCTGGTTGGCTTTGTCTTCAGCCCAGTCCAGAGTAAACTTCTGGGTTAAGACTGTTTTCCCAATGCCAGCCACTCCATTTGTCATCACTGTTCTGATTGGTTGATCTCGTCCAGGTGGGACTTTAAAGATGTCTTCTTGTCTGATGGTTGTTTCTGGTCTGAGTGGTTTCCTGGATGCCGTTTCCATCTGTCTGACCTCATGTTCATCATTGACCTCTCCAGTCCCTCCCTCTGTGATGTAGAGCTCTGTGTAGATCTGGTTCAGAAGGGTTGGACTTCCTGCTTTAGCGATCCCCTCAAACATGTGCTGAAATGTGTTCTTCATTTTGGCCTTGAGATTACTTTGGCAGGTGACAGGAGAGCCTAAAATAATAAACAAGAGCAGTTAATAAGTAGTCAATCTTCTTCTTCTCCTATGGTTGTAATGACATCACCCGGCATGGTTTACTAAAAACATATGAAGTTAACTCTTTGGTTTAACCGAAAGGCCACTTCTAAACAAGATATCCATTAAACTGGTATACTGTATATTCATATTACTGCCGCCGCTTTCAACCAACAGATCCCCACTCTACTTCATTATACCTAAATACTTATTTTATAGCAGCTCCAAAGTTCAACGTCAACCCCAGCACGCTGCAGGGTTGTGTTCTCAGCCCTGCCCTCTTCACCCTGTTCACACATGACTGCTCTGCTATTCACAAAACAAACGTGGTAGTGAAGTTTGTGAATCACACCATTGTGGTGGGTCTCATATCTAACAATGGTGAGACCCACTACAGACAGCAGGTCCACTATCTGACTCAGCGGTGCTCCAGGAACAACCTTATCCTAAACACCTGCAAGACTAAGAAAGTCATACTGGATTACATTAGGTCCAGGAGGACTGAACACGTTCCTCTTTACATACAGGGGGAGGTGATGGAGTGTGTGGACAGCATAAAGTTCCTAGGCATTCACATTTTCTGGGCATGAACACCATGTTCAAGCATAAGGGTGTTCATCAGTGTACTTGGCACCAGGACACCCTAGACAGGAGGTCAATGATAGACTTCGTAGTTGTGTCTTCGGGCCTTTGGGCCGCATGTCTTGGACACTCGGGTGAAGAGAGGGGCTGAGCTGTTCACGGATCACCACCTGGTGGTGAGTGTGATCTGCTGGAAGAGGAGGAAGGCGTACAGACTTGGCAGCCCCAAGCATATAATGAGGTCTGCTGGGAACGTCTGGCGATCCCTTTGGACAGGGATGCATTCAACTCACACCCCAGGAGAGCTTTGACCAGATTCCAGGGGAGGGTGGAGACATAGAGTCCAAGTCGACCATGTTATCCGCCTCAACTGTTGATGCTGCCGCCCGTAGCTGTAGCCGTAAGGTCTGCGGTGCTTGTCGTGGTGGCAATCCCTGAACCTGGTGGTGGACACTGGCAGTAAGGGACGCTGTCAAACTAAAGGAGTCCTATCGGCTGTGGTTGGCTTGTGCGACTCCTGAGGCAGCTGATGGGTACTGTGAGGCCAAGCGTGCTGCGGCCTGGGCTGTGGCAGAGGCAAAAACTCAGGCCTGGGAGGAGTTCGATGATGCCATAGAGAAGGAATACTGAATGGCCCCGAAGCGATTCTGGCAAACCGTCTGGTGCCTCAAGAGAGGGAAGCAGTGCTTGCCAACACTGTTTACAGTAGGGGTGGGGAGCTGCTGACCTTGACTCGGGATGCTATCAGGCAGTGGAAGGAGTACTTTGACTATCTCCTCAATCCTGCCGTCACACCTTCTCTGGTAGAAGCAGAGACTGGGGACTCGGAGTTGGACTCCTTCATCACCCAGGCTGCAGTCACCGAGGTGGTTAAAAATCTCCACGGTGGCGGGGCCTCGGGGGTGAGTACCTCAAGTCTCTGGATGCTGTGGGACTGTCATGGTTGACACGCCTCTTCAACATTGCATGGTGGTGGGGACAGTGCCTCTGGACTGGCAGACTGGGGTGTTAATCCCACTTCATAAGAAGCGGGACCGGAGGGTGTGTTCAAACTATAGGGGGATCACACTTCTCAGCCTCCCTGGTAAGGCCTATGCCAGGGTATTGGGGAGGAGAGTCAGGGAGTAAGGGGTCGGCGGGGGCCCTTTACTATGGCCCCCGACTCTCTGTACAAGCGGAGCAGGAGTTTGGTCCGCATTGCTGGCACTAAGTCTGACCTGTTCCCGGTGCATGTTGGACTCCGGCAGGGCTGCCCTTTGTCACCAGTCCTGTTCATAACTTTTATGGACAGGATTTCTAGGCGCAGCCAAGGGCCGGAGGGGGTCTGGTTTGGGGATCAGAGGATTTCGTCTCTTCTTTTTGCAGATGATGTGGTCCTGCTGGCCCCCTCTAGCCAAGACCTACAGCATGTACTGGGGCAGTTTGCAGCCGAGTGTGAAGCAGCTGGGATGAGGATCAGCTCTTCCAAGTCCGAGGTTCTTGACCGTAAAAAATTTGGCTTCACCAGCGGCTGAAATTAGCTTCCTCCGCAGGGTGGCAGGGCACTCTCTTAAAGATAAGGTGAGGAGCTCGGCCATCCGGGAGGGGCTTGGAGTAGAGCTGCTGCTCCTCCACATCGGGAGGAGCCAGTTGAGGTGGCTCGGGCATCTGCACCGGACTCCTCCCTTGGGAGGTGTTCCAGGCACGTCCTACAGGGAGGTGACCCAGGGGACGGCCCAGGACACGCTGGGCCGTCTCCTGGACTGTAAACACCTCCCACCTGGTAAAGAAGGCCCATCAATGGCTCTTCTTCCTCGGGAAGCTCAGCCGCTTACAAACATTTACAAGGCCAATAGAATCCTGTGCCTTAGTGTGACGGTGTGGCATGGGAACTGCATGGCACAGGAGAAAAAGGACATAGCAAGGGTGGTGAAGTCAGCACCGGGGATTGTGGGATGTGGTCTACCAATCTGGACTCAATTTATGCAGCACAAGTCCAGAAAAGAGCCAGACACATTGCTAGAGACCACATCCACCCAGGCAACGCACCATTTGTCCCATTTCCTTCAGGAAAACAATTCAGAAACAACAAAAGTTTGATTATTGGTGATATAATGACAATAAAGATAAAGATTCTGGATTCTTGAAAGGTAATTTACTGAACTTACTTAGTAATAACCAGTGAAAAACAAATATAGGAAAAATATTATAAGTTGTCCCTGTTTGCATGCTTTAAGGTAGAGTTGGCACACTGTTCATTAAGCTGTTGCTGAGCTGTCTAAAGATAACCAGACCAGCTCACCACCAATCAAACAGTTTTGTGCTCTTCTCTACAGGTTCTGACAAGACGTGGGTCTTCGACGCACACGTGAGGCGGCGACTACCCTCCCAAAAGGGAGGATGTCAGACAAACCAGCCCAGATGGCAGCACAACAAACTTGTTTTACCAACTCTAGGCTAACCCATTGGACTTAGAACCAAGGACAGGAACACCTTCAGGTCTGATCTTAGTGACAGAAGATTTCATGCATTCATGCTGACTCAAAAAACCTCTAAAGGGGACTTATCATGCCAAATCCAATAAATACATTTTGTTGTGTACTTTGAGTCTGTAGGAGAGCAGAAATGTTGAAATTAGTCTCTCCAGGTGCTACAGAGATGTCTTAATATTGTATTTGGCTCTTATTTTTCAGTCCATACAATTTTCTCTATCCCTTATTACAGTTTTTGAACACGTCACAGTAATGGCTGCTGAACAGCTAAATAAGGTTGACTTCTGGCTGATTAATTTCGCATATGCGCCATATTTATTTCTCACTGAGATTTTGTAGTCATAGCTCAAGTATCCCGATGCTGCAAGAGGATACGTTCAATTTGGTTTCTGGGTTTATTAACCAACACAGTTATTACACCTCCCCCCAGCATCAGAACCTTTTCAAAGTGCCTGGTTAAATTACATTTTTCATGGAAATCTACCCACATCAGTGGGGAAATTCCTATTTTCACCCACTTAAAGGACGAGTTCTTCATCAACCTCCACCAGTATCAAAAAGGATTGGCTGAAAGACATCATCTGATTAAGGGATCAGTTCCTTCTGTCTATGGAAACGATGGACGCAGGAGAGCGGTAAGCCACAAATAACGCTAAAATGACAACAAACTTTATTTTAGACATACATTTATTGTGTTTACATGACGTCCTGGCCATTTATCTGATAGCAGTAACATCCTGCTGATGTTTGCGCTGTGTGCTGCTTTTAAGCTCCTGGAGGACAGAACCGTACTGCGTGTTTTAATATTATTATTACATTAACAGTTTTGCACTGATTTGGCTGTTTTCGTCTTCTTTCTGCAGCGCTAGATAATTGATATGAAACTACAAAAAAGCCGAACGGGTTAAAGTGGAACGCTCTTTGACCCAGTGGGAGGTGGGGTGCGAAGTTCCTCTGTAGGATTTAAGGAGACGGCACTAAAATGCATTGCTCTCAGATGCACCTCAGAGGAGGTAAAAGAGGAGCCTGAGGAGCTCCAATAACAAGGAGTTCAGACCAAAGCATTGCAGTTTCACTTTATATAGGCCATTGAAACATTTAAGGGTGAAAGGGAAGGGTTTAAAAGCATGACATGTCCCCTTTAATCAGCAGTCATGGAGTTGACTGCTGATTCGCTACCCATGGCAATCTGCAGCCTTAATGCAAGTTGAAATCATTCAGATGTTTGAGCCTGGTAGATACCGGTACTATAAATACAGTCACCTCCAGTGACCTCCAGGCAGCCATGCCTTCTTCAACTCCTTCTGTACTGGTTCCAAACATCATAAACCCTCCTTTTTCTAACCCAATAAAACACAGTTTAACAACACAAAACAAGGCAATGAACCCAAGCAGTGGATACACAGAGAAAGGAGCTTATAGTTGGTTACAAAACCAAACCAAACCTAAAATAATTGTTAAGAGTACTTTTTAAGAGCCTATTCAAGTTAAAAGCTTTGTTGTCACAATTTTACATTCCAATGCATACAATATGTAATGTATGTGTTGGACAGAAATCATTCTTCAAAATGAAAGGATCACGTACTGTTGTGCAGGCGTTTAGCCAGCTCCTCCTGCTTCATCTTCCTCAGGAAGTTCACAGTGATGTTAAGCAAGGCCTCTCTGCTGCTCCTCCTCTGCTCTTTATCCTCGCCCTTTAACTCCTCCTCATCCTCCCACTGGTTCTCTGAGCACTCTGGACTTAGAAATTTTTGGAACTTCTTCAGCTCATCCTTCAAAAAAGTGACCATGTTTTGTTCCAGCTCCTGAATAGGAAGACAAATACAGAACCCATCAGACTGAGATCATGGAGCCAAACATCAGGTCCATGTTGGACAGACTGACAGTCCTCTGGTCTACAAAGTGCAGCATGGAGATGACTGTGAACAGAACCGATGGAGAAGTCGTTGTTGTACATGTACAGACCATAAATATGGAGTCCAGCTGTGTTTGATGCTGCTGGGCAGACGGACCACTGGGAACCTCTGAGTTCTGCTGGTCCACTCTGTGGAGGAACCAGGAAGCATTAGCTGATATTCTATCTTTCCACAACAACACAAACAATCTAAAGCTATGCAAAGTATTTTAAAATTGTGAGCAATTATTTAGATTACTTTCTATATGAAAGAATATTTACTAGTTGTGCTGAACAGGACTTTGAATGAATAACTGGGTCTGCAAGTGAAGCTTTCACCTCTGGTTGATGTTCTCCCAGCAGTCCCTGTTAAAGCCGCCCTCCCTCCCGACTCTAAATCTAATTGTACTGGGAAGCTCCCAGTAAGACTGCCTTTGACTCAGATGATTCTGAATCTTTATTTCTAAAGATTTGACATCTTGTTGGAAGGTGTTAAGATTACATATCAAATATTTACTAGTCCAAAACAGCCGAGATTAGGAGGAAAATAAAGAATCATGATTATTAATGCATCTATTGTAGTTAAAATCTAGTAAATTGCTTGAAAAAGCATAATTGCTTTGGGCTTCTCTGTCAGACAAAATCTCAAGAAGATGTTAAATGTTGCTTTTTTTGTGGGAACAATAGGCTTTTGGTTCAGATGTCACCACCAGGATTTTTTTCCACTGAGAAGAACTACAACTCTGACTCATAGTAAGGTAAGGTAAGTTTATTTATATAGTGTTTTTCAGTAACGAGACACTCAAAACGCTGCACATACAATTACAATACAATCACAAAGCAAATAAACACAGATACAGAAAAACAAATCAAATGCTAAGAAATCTAAAAATCTATGAATCCTTCTGAGAAATCTAAAAATAGAGTGAGTAGCTTACAATTTCTGCCTTTTCAAGACAGATTTTTCTGCTAGTTTTTTTTATTTTTTACTAATTTCTGGATATTTGAGCAGAAAACATAAATGCAGCGGAGTTTTATTATCTGTATGAAAAACCCAATGCTGAAGTTGGTTTTATTTGGACAACTTTAAACTAGTATTATTTTAAAATCTACAATTCTTTGAAAGAAACTGAGAAATGTTTTATTTTTAAATAAGTGTGGATTTATCTGTGGGTTCTGTTAGAGACTCATAACCTAAAACAATCGGTGAGTTGGACAAAGCGCTGATATGGAAAGACAAAAAAAAATCTATGTAAATAATTCAGATTTTTAGGTTTTTTGATAATGAAATATGGAAGATGTGCAAATTTAATACATTTTCCATACTTATCCAGAATTTGAAAACTAAAAAAATCCAATTCCAGACTTTCCAAACTTTTCAACACTGCATAGAAGCCCTAAAGCTGCTACATCTGGGGATGATGGCAGCTTGATGGGCTATAAAAAAAAACAAGAAATCTCAATATAGCTTTCATGTTACATTTTTTTTATTATTATTAAACCTTTATTTCACCAGGCAAAACATTAAGAACAATTTCTTATTTACAATGTTAGCCTGATGAAATTACAATAATGATTTTACCTTTTTTTGACACACTAATCATTAAACCGTTTATGATATCTGAAAGAAAAAGATTCGCCTGAGTCAGGACGTAGACCTGCAACACATAGAATGTGACGATCCTACAATCTCTGCTTTTGGCAGAACATCAACATGTTCCGATCCTTTACGATCCACCCCTACCTTAAAATGAAACAAACAAAGCGCCTTACAGCTTCCACATTTAAGACATTTAGCGACAGCTCACCTCTTTCTAGCAGGCTGGTCTGGTTTAAAATCAATTAGATGACCCTTTGAGCAGTCACTGTGTAGGGAGACAATACTGGGCCCAGATTCAGACCCAGTTCCAGACTGAGGCTCAGGCCCAGGTTCAGGCCCAGGTCCAGGTTCTGGTTCTGATCGTTTCCTGTGAATAAAGATGGTTTGGTGATGTGAGAGCTGAGCTCTGACATGGAGAAGAGTCCTGGACAGTTAGAGATGGTGATCTGACCTCTGAACTTTGCTCTGGTCCTCATGTTCTCCACACAGAGTGGTTTTAGAGGGAGGGACTCTGTCCTCTCTGTCCTCACACTGATCCATGCTGCTCAGTTCACACCTTCTACCTTCACCTGAGGAGGAGACACTCATCATTCAGCTCAACATAAACTCTGATCGTGGTACACAGTATGTGTTCTGTAAAACCCTCCAACTCCCGCTCTGATTGGATCTCCTGCTCTGTTTCAGTTGAATGCCGTCAGACAGCAGATTGAAGGAAAGGAAGCTTCAGGACATACAGGCCCCCATATTTATCTTGCTTTTGTTTCTTCCTCTGTCGATATTCATGCTGGATTGAGGATTAGTTCATGTCTCCATTTGTTTAAGAGTGAAACATTTGGGGACCTCTGATTACCTTCAGATGCTGAGGAAAATCAGGTCTTATTTGTGTCTAATGTCCCTGGGAGACTGTAGACTAACAATCACATCATATTGAATGAACTGCTGTCATTATAGATTAGTTCTTAAAGTTCAACATCAAGAATTTCATTTCAGTTCATTTCGACTTATTTCTATAATAAAGACAGTTAACATTATGAACCTGGTTCAGTAGAATAAAAGGTTTAATTTAATTTAATTTAATTTAATTCAAATATCACATCTAAACCACTTATACAATTTTTTTCATTCAGTCCAATTCAGAAGCAAGAAGTAGTTAGTTCCAGATGTGTTTAGACCAGCAAATAATCAGCGATCCATCCAGATGTTTGCTTGGGTCTGAGGCACAACTGTCCTCCTGTCAGAAGGAACTTTTCACTGAGACGGGTCAATAATTCAGGTGATCCTGGTTAGTTAAAAGCAGCTGTTCTGCTGTCTGCTGACCCTGCAGTTTGTCAGGAATAAATTGGCTATTCCCACAGTAGAGATCACAAGCAACTCCACGGATTGAACAGGTTTTCCTTCTGATACGTTTTCCTACATGCATGCTGTGTCGCTACATGTTCACCCAGGAGGAGCCGGTGCCGTAGGTCACTGACTCGATGCAATCTGCTGGGTTTCCTTAGACTTTTTAACCAACTTGAATAATAAACTGAATCCAGAATGAACTGTTTGATAACTAGGGTTGAATCTGACTGTATTTCTGTATGTTTTTTTTGTAAATTTCCCCCAGATGAGATTTGTTGTGAATCGGTGATATTTTAATTAACTTATCTAAAAATAAAATGTATAATTAGATTTATTTCCATTCATTTTCTACCGCTGGTGTCACAGGATAGACAATCAGGTGAACAATATGAGGACACCTCACCAATGCTAAATATGCAGCTCTTTCAGAACAAATGTTCGCCTGCTGATGTGTAATCAACGTCTCATCTTTGGGAAAGAAATGACTGAATTATAGAAAAACTGACGTTTTATTTTGCTTCAGTCACTGAAGAAAAGACAGTAAGAAACAAACGTGTTTTCTAACTGAAGGATGGTTGGGACAGCTAGCCGCTAATAGCTACTGCTTCCCCCTGCGCACACAAATGGGTCCCAATATTCAAATTAAAATGGATTAATAAAATGCTTTTTCATTTAGAAAATGAAGCTGCAGTTTTTGAGTATAAATAAAATTAAAAATAAATCAAATTGCATTTTCATTTTCTTCTCCGAGGCTGTTCAATTTGTAAATGAATTAAAATGATAAATAAAATAACGTTTGACATTTCATTTTCAATGAACACTGTGAAATGTCAAATTTGAAAATTAAAATGTATTAACAGAAACGCTTTTTCATTTTAAAGCCACAGCTGCATTTTTCGACTCATAAATGAAACTGCGAATAGATCTTTAAACTGCGTTTTCATTTTCTTCTTGAAGAGCAAACTAAGAGGAAAATGCTGGACATGTTGGCTTCTATGAGATGATCATTACTCTCAGAAGGATCTGAAATCAGCCGCTTCACTGTATGGAAAATATCCTGATATGACACACCTGAGTGTGATTTAAGCCACCTTAAGTTGACCTGTTGACCGTCTGCAGATGAAGGTCTGGGCTTCACAGCAGCTGCTAATATTTCTCTACTCTTCATAAAACCTCATCTGTATTTCTGCCAAGACTCCGTTTTAAAGTTTGAGAACATGAGAACTAATTGTCCTAGTTAAAGTCCCAGAATCCAAACCCTGCTCAGTCTTCCCGACAGCAGTCTGTTAAGTAACATGGAAGATTTACATGGACTGATTCTGAAGCATAACTTAGGAAATAAACTGCGGGGGAATTTAATTTGCGTTCAGAAACTTTGTTGGATGGGAGCCAGACTGCAGACGTTTCTCTCTATAGTTATGTTTTTATTATCTAAGAACCCTTTAGCCAGTTTTGAGTAATAATGCATATTTTAATGACTTTTATGACGTGTAAAGTCCAATCGACGGTTTTCCTGCTGCCCAGCTACGCCTTCCTGCTCATGTTTGTTGAGGGTTAGAAGTTGTAAAGCTCCAGCAGCTTCTCCGTGACCTCCAGTTGTGTCCTCAATAACCCTGCAGCATGAAAATAAAGAGCCGGAGAACCAGAGCTGCTCTCCAGCGGCTGTCTGCTGGACCTCAGGCTGCATTCAGTGTGTCGGACAGCGGGGAGAGCAGCGGCTCCTCTGATCCAGGCTGAAAAGGACCGCGGTGAAGTTAGTTTGACGTTGGATATTGGAACCAAACACTCTTGGGAAATAAAAATAAAGAAATTCCTGGTCTTGTGACCAACTGAAACACAACCAATGAATGAATAAATCATGCTACTAGATTACATCAATGATACACGCTCATTTTTATTCCATTTTTAGCCTTTTTATATTTTTCAGGAATTTATTTGTCAGACATTTCGATTTTTCTTCAATAGCTTCCAGGTCATGTGACCCACTGACACAAAACTAATGTGAAATCATTCTACTAGACTGGACGGATGAGACACATTCTTTAAGACTTTTTGTAATCACAACTGATCATTTTGATTAAACATAGGATTATAATACATACTGTGATCAGTTGCAAGGTCATTCTCAAAGCTTACAAGCTCCAGTCAAATGCTAAACATTCATTTTACCAGATCACACCTGCTTTTTTGAACCTGTCCAGCATTACTGTAGAAGTCTTCAATGCATGAACCAGTTCCTTGGTATATCTGATTGTGAGTTAACGTTACTTTGGAAAAAGAGGGGCCCAGACGTTGTCCTTCACAAATCAAGGGTCGAAGCAGGGAGGTGTGTGTGTGATTGTATTTTTTAAGTTCATGTTTCACTTATTTGTCAACATTTACTTCATCATTTTATCAAATCAACAAATCTGCCATATACACCAGTAATCCATTAGTGAAGTGTTTTAATAATACCTCTCTTTTAGAAGTTGTACTTCTCACTAAATTAAATGACATACAGTGCATCCGCAAAGTATTCAGAGTGCTGCACTTTTCCACATTTAGTTATGTTACAGCTTTATTCTAAATGGTATCAATTTAATCTCTTTCATCTAAGTTCTACACACAACCCCCCATTATGACAATCTGGAAGAGGCTTGTTTGAGATTGAGATTGAAAAGAAATCACATTTCCGTAAGTATTCACGGCCTTTCCTTAACACTTTGTTGATCCACCTTTGGAAGCAGTTACAGCCTCAAACCTTTTCAATATGACGCCACAAGCTCAGATCACCAGTTTGGCCCATTCTTCTTTGCAGAACATCTCAAGCTCCATCAGGTTGGATGAGAGAGGTCTGTGCACAGCTATTTTCAGATCTCTCCGGATGTCCCATCAGAGGTCATCAGTCTGGACTCTGGCTGGGCCACTCCAGTACATTCACAGGGTGGTTCTGAGATCTTGGCTGTGGGCTTCGGGTCGTTGTCCTGCTGAAAAATGAACCTTCGCTCCAGTCTGAGGTCAAGAACGCTCTGGAGCAGGTTTCCACGCAGGATGTCTCTGTACATTGCTGCATTCATCTTTTACTCTATCCTGACCAGTCTGCCAGTTTCTGCTTTAAAAAACATCCCCATAGAATGATGCTGCCATCACCATGCTCCTCTGGAACCTCTGGAGATCATTGTGCAAAGAAGGATTCTTCATAAAATGAAGAACATTATGGAGAACCCTGAGCATCCTCTTCATCAGACTGTCCTACAACAACAGTGTCTTCAGTCAGAGGCTTCTTCAGATCTGCTGTAAGACGGACCTACAGGAGATCCTTCCTGCCCACAGCCATCAGCATCTACGATAACAACAGATCCAGTGTGACTGATAGATGGCTCCATGTCCAGAGCCTCAACACAAACACAGAAAGTGAAAATGTCCATCATGCAAGTAAGGTGCAAAGTGTGAAGTTTGTCCAATAATGTTAGAAAGAAATCATATAAATGATATGCTGGAAATAAAACTGTAGATCTGTTAGATTACTTTACGACTGAGTCTCATATGTCATGTTTAGCAGAATTTAAGTAGATTTAACATTAGTTTTGTGAAAGGCATGTTACCTCAAAGCTATTGACAAAACATAGAAATGCATTAAATCAGATCAAACTGAGTGTGCCTTCTTCTTCTGGTCTATTTGTTAAAATTATCATTTTTTTCCCCGAGTGTTTGGTTCGGACATTTATTGACGGTCCCTGACGGAACCACCGCGTATAAGAGGAGCGAGTTGCCCGAAATCAGCCGGCCTGTGCCGGCCCAAAGAGGAGGCTGACGCCGCTGAATCCGCGGAGGGCGAATATCCGACCTCCACCCTCCGACCTCCACCCTAAAACTAACTTCCTGAAGGAGCTGCTTTCAGCCATCAGAGAGCAGCTCCACAGCACCATGAAGCTCTGTTTCATCTGCTGACCTCCAACTAACGGCGCTGAAATTATTCCTCTCACACTGACAAACATGGAGGTCCAGAACAAAGGTTCGCCTTGCTTTCACCGAACCTCGCAGGTCCAGCCAGCAGATCGGTAATGCGAAGTATGGTTCTGCAGATATCTGCTCTTCCTGCAGGAACTGAACTCCTGACAGCTGATTTTAATTGAAAACTGGTTTCCTTACCTTCAGGTTGCGCGCTGAGAACAAACTGCGCCACGAACTGGGGCAAAGAGAAAGTAAATCTGCAGGAAGGAAATAAATGCAACGTCATAATCAGATCCGGCGACAGAAACAAGCAACCAGCTCTGCGAAAACGAGCCAAAAAAAGCCCAACAGGCAACCCAGCTCAGCGTGTAAAGCAGAGCCGCTTGTAAACAGTATAAATGTGTTTATTATGGTATTATACACAAGCAGCATTATATATACGTAGATTTATATATAAAACTTTATTTAGAATAACTTAAATTCTTGGAATATGTTGTACTTTAAAATGTAATCAAAAGAAAAGCGCATTTTTACACAATGACATGAAAATCCCAGTAAACCCAGTGAACTCCTTCTTTTAACTGGGTTTAATGGGAAAGTCATGGTGAGAACGTATTTCCCCAGTAACTGCAGCTCTTTCCCAGACTGTCACCACTGTCAGCGTGTCTGGGCTCAGCAGGACAACCAGGAAACGGAGGCGCGGAAAGGACAAACTACCTTCCGCTGGTGCTTCGCTTTATTCAGGAGAGCTGCGAGATCATCAAGGGTTCTGACCCACCAGGGTTGCAGAGGGAACCGAACCGAGCCCATAGTCGCTTATACTAAGCGGACTTGGCAACAGCTGCACTGACAACTAGTCCTGATGACGTGTTTATCTCTGGAGACCAATCAAAATACAGCTAGTGGTAAAAATAAAACTAATAATAATCTTGTCTGTATCCATAACGTGTTGTTAAAACCTTCCTGTGTCTCTTAGTTCATATCTATTCGTACTGCAGATGTTTCCTTTTAAGGTCTCCAGAAAACAACGGACACAATAAAAAATCATAAACTGACATCTGCTTCATCAACCAAGCTTCTGTGACCCTCTCTGGCCCACCTGTGTCTGAGGGCCCCTGCGCACATTGCTCCAGCTGTACGTGGACTCCCAGGGGCCCTTGTAAGGGACCCATTGTGCTCCGTCTGCAAGTCTTATAGCTGGGCTTGAAACGTTCAAAATTTGGTCAAAACTGGCAACATATTTAGGACTCATATGGATCCCACTTTACCCACAGCTGTCCAGCCTCAATAAGGCAAATACCATGGGGCTGTAATATGATTAGGCATAACATTATGACCACCATGTGCATGCTGACTGGTTTTCCAGATCGGACACACATGCAAAGCTTTGTTTCCAGTGCAGAGCCAGTACCATCCATGACCCTGTCACTGGTTTAAACTCATTTTAAAAACTGATCACAGCAGAAACTCCAGGCAGCCTGCAGCTTTTGAGATTCTCATGTAGCCATCATGGTTTGGAGCAATTTGAATTATTGGAACTGAATTTCAGTAAGTTTGAGGACACAATGTTAACTTCTTTTCTAATCTATCTCACTCACTGACGGGCACCACTTCCTAAAACTTTAGGGTCCCAGAAGGAACCTGGAGCACAAAGCTGTCATTGGAGAAAAGATGGAGTTCCTCCCAGGAAGCAGGTTTCTAACTGCGCCACATACAACTATGACCTGTTGACGTTTTTCTCACTTTGTCACATTGCATTCACACACTTCTAATTTGTGGATTTCTTATTTTTATTTTGGATAGACCAACTCAAAGTAGAGCACAAGAGTAAATAGAAGAGAATTGATACAGTCCTGCTTTGATGTTTACTGTCATATTTAATGAATTAAAAAGGGTTATTTTTATTGATCGGATGTAATATTTTAATTCTAAATGTTCTGTTTTCATTTGCTTTAAGTGTAAAATCATTATAATTAACTGAATAAAAAAGGCTTAAAAACATCAGCCTGTGTAATTTATCTATATAATGTGTTTGCTTAGTGAATGAAGCTACTGAAATAAAAGAACTTTTCAATAATATTCTAACTTACTGAATGGGTCTGGATGTGAGCTCATATGCAGAGAGGACATGAGGAGGAGAATGATACAATATTGACTTTCATACAGAAAACCAGCATAGAGGTAGAGAACCTGGAAACAAGCTTCCAACAAACAGCCTAAAGATCTAAAACCCGAGTGACTGAAGCAAGGAGCATTTCTGCTGCGAAGTCTGACGCTGAACACAGATGAAGACGGCTGATGAAGAGCAGGAAGCGATGAGGAAGGCAGTAAATACCCCAAACAGAGACTGAAACACTAACCCAGACTCAAAGGTCAACAGATTGTCCCGTAATCAGTAACCAGAGTCCAGCTGAGACTAACTGCAGCTGTTCTGTTTCTGGTCTCAGAGGTTCCTTAGAGAACATTGGAGAACAACCAGCTCCATGAAGACTAAGGAACCCAGCAGACAGGCCAGGCAGACGTTTCAGGCGGCTCTGGTAGGGGGGATGTTTGTTTTTGCCTGAATACAACAAGTTTCAAAGCATTATTATTATTTTTATCATGTTCTGTTCATTAGAGTAGCACTTAGAACGGTTGTCTGAGTGCCCAGAAGAAGCCTGACAGATTGACTTTCACAAGTGGAGAATATAATGCTCTGTCTTCATATATAAACCGTTTTGGTTTGGGAGATATTTTAGGATTATTTCCAATGTAATGGACACAGAGACTGAAACAAAACGGAGAAACAACACAAGGACAAACAAACGTATATATAACCTCAGCCACGTCACTGAAAAGTACACAGTACTAATTAATACAAGGTGTATTTAGTTGTAAACACAGCTGAATATAAAGTGCATCTATATATCTGTAAACACCTGAATCCAAACACCTGTGGGTGTAAGTGTGAGCACGCATTATTCGATCAAATCCAGATCAAATCCAGCTGTATTTGTCAGTTAAAACCTTCTCTGTAAAACAAGTTAAAGCCAAATCCATTTATCAATTACCTTCTACGTTACCTCACAAGGTCGCACTGCTTTGTGTAAACTTCACATTATATACTTTGGTACGTCACACATCTAAATACATAAAACACACTGAAGTCTGAGGTTGCTACAGTGCAAATGTGTAAAAGTTGTAGTGGTGTGAGAACGTTTGAAAGGCACTGCTCTTGTTTTTATGCTGCTCTGGTATCAGCATTCATCATCTGATTTACATTTTTGGTCATTTCTTCATGATGAACATTTTTTAAATCGGTTATTGGTCTGATGCAGCAGGTAAATACTAAGTTTAATGACAATAACAAATGATAATAAGATTAAAATCAATCTAATGCTATCTGTAATAACAATGATCACTAAAGCAAAACAGCTACAATAAATGTTATATTGTCAGTGTAAATATTACATTTGTGGTGTTTAATGACTTGGAAGTCAGAGATCTTAAGGGTTCTGGTCCATTTTATACAGTATTTAATATGATGACATGAATATCTATGTTGAACACTTTATTGATGGCGCTAGTGGGATTAACAGCAGCCATTCCTACATTTATGTGACTGAAATACTGAAATATCTAAAAGTAGTACAGTAGTACTATTCATTATTCAGTTTATATTCTTACCACCAGAGGAAGGCAAAGGTCACCAATCAGGCTTGAGCTCCTTCACCATCACATCAGACCTTAGATCTTAGATCACAAGTAATGATTGAATATATGTGTATAAATGTATGCATCACTGTTATTTATTACAGTTATAATAGCATGGAGACAATATATATTTTTAAAAGATTTCTGTAACTGGCCGTCAGTCTTCATATGATAACCTCAGCATGTTAAAACTTCTACTTGAACATCAAACTGACTTATAAAGTGGGATTTATGAGCTGAGTCTAAATAAAACGGTTAGTTTTCTTGTAGTCTCAGATCTTCTATGTTTACAGAAAACATTTGATTAATATTAGTGTTATTTTTATGTTCATATGAATCCACACCTGCATGATCCAGAGCACCTTTCCTCTTGACTTTAAACCAGATCAAATTTCCCACATCTTCGTGTCCATCAAGATTTCAGGTAAATGCCGGTAAACCATTAAAACAGTAAAGCCGCCATCTTTTGGACATTTAATTAAGCTACAAGCGCGCTTACTGAAACAAACCAGGAAATGGGAAAAATGAAAGCAAGAACTGACGGAGAATAGTTGCGTACTTTTTACTAGGTTGTATAGATTTACAGACAATTAATGTTTTGTTTGAGAGCCTTTTCTACTAGATTAATAGGATTGTTCGAGGTGGTTCTGATTCTCCATATTATGAAACAATCTGCGTGTTTATATATTTTACCTTCCAGGCTTAAGGCCTGGTAGACTTTAGACATGATTCAGTGATGTCGGACTGGGAATCATTTTATTCACCAACAGTGGAGGTAAATACAGCCTCAGACTTTCCTTATCGATCCGGAACCTCCGAAATGAATTAGAACCTTGGACTTTATTTCTGCTGGAAGGAGATCTGTGATACTTCAGCTCAGGTGAGTTTCGGACCGGGCTGGTTCTTATTCAATTAAATATTTATCTAATAAGTATTTTATATATTTCAGTTAAGTTAACTCTGCTTAGTCTGAGTCCACGTTGAGGTAAATAAGATTTTCTGAGTTATTTTCTGTTTAACATTCACCGTCCTTACGTAACAGTGACGTCAGGTATAACGTGGTCAGTTTGACCAATCTCCGCCATATTAGTGACGTCAAGATTGTTGTGAAAACTTTACAATCGACTGTTAGAAAGGAAATTGTAACAAATTTTGACCCTTTAAATGTAAATGTCCCTGTTTTAAGGATGAGACTGAAATCATTTTAGTGAATCTATTTTAGTTATTGCTGTTGGAACATTTTAGAAATGCTGCAAGTTATTAGAGTTTCTTGGGTTACCAGGTGGAGATGTTTTTCTTTTTTTTCTGATTCTTCAACACAGTCACTCAAGCTAAAAATGTTTTGTTGAAATCTTGCTGTTTGTCATTTTATTTCTCCGCTAATAGTGAAAGTATGATTTTTTTTAATACAATAGTTCTGCCTTTTTCACACCGTTGACCTGATTTATAAAAAAAAACCTACAACTGTCTTAATTTTATTTTTGACATTAAACATACACTTATGCAGGAGAAAAGTCTAAATTTCAGCCCCTTATATTAAGTTCCCACATCCAGCAGCCCATTAAAACCAGTAGCTTGTGCCATACTTCACTTCATTTGTAAAAACATAAATATTTAAATTTTTAGTCAGAATTATTTCATCACATTGAGTAAATTGTGGCATTATTTGTTTTAATCTTTTATTCTTAAGCTTGAAGTCCCATTAAGAACAAGAATTGAACTCAGATTGCAACAGCAGACATACATGTTAAGAGGAATAAACCATAAAGTATCACAACTAAATTAATAACTTGTCTTCTTCTGATCTTTCTGTCTATTTCTAGGTAAAAAACGGTTTTCCTCGTGAAGCCAACATCAGAGGCAGAGACATGCTTCCAACCTGAAGGAGCCAAATAGCTGAAGGCTTGTTTCTAATTGATCCTGCTGAACATGAAACATGGATGGAAGATCAGAGGTCCTCAAACAAGTCCTTCAGTCTCGTGACATTAAAAATGAATGTCAACATCCATCGTAGCCTCGATGGGAACCAGGTGATCCTTCCAGTGAAAGGTGACAAGCTACTGTTAGAACAAGCTGTAGATGTTCTGCAGAGCAGCACAGAGAAGATAAAAGTTGTTCTTCTATGGGACAGCAAAGATCCAGTCAGCCCTGATCTAACAGAGTCGCTTCTTCGGTGTCTTCAGAACATCCACTCCCTCAGGTATCTGGCTTTGTTGACCTAAACCTTCTTCATTGGCCTCTGTTGTGGTTTATGGGTTGTGGGCGTGCCAGCTTTTAAAATATGGGCTGTTCTACATATGAAAAACCTTCTGATCAAACCTCATGTCAATCTTCTAATGTTTCAGCAGTGCTGACGTCGGAGATTTTTTTATCTGAAACGGCCATGAACACATTTTTATTTCCATATTTAGTCTGTGAAAATGTTTGACATTTGTTTTCTTGTAGGTTTAAGAAGACCTTCAGAACCGGTGCTGCAGAGCAACAGAACCACAACTGTGAGACTTTAGAGGTTGAAGAACAAGAACTCCTGTTAAAGTTGATGCTGAAAGCAGCATCTAACCAACCAGAAGATTTCCCCAGCGTGGTGGATCAACTTCTCACATTATTTTCTGCTCACAATGAGAAATATGACATCATGCTTGAGTTCTATCAACTTGTCAGATCTCAAAGTATTTCCAGTGTTGTTCCACTTGTGAAGCCGTTTCTCCAGTCTAATTCTGAGGTCTGGTCCATAAAACTGTCTGAAGGGAAGACCTCCGTCCTGCTGGAGGCTCTGAAGTTTTCTCCTGGAGAGAAGGAGGTGCAGATAAGAGGTTTCTCACATGGAGACAGTGAAGTGGTGACTTTCCTCCAGTGTTTGCCTTACATCTCCCAGTTAAGGTACGTCATTTTAACTTCGAAGTCCAGTTTTAGGCTGAATGATGCAACACGAACAGCAGTTAAATCACTTGAACCTCACATGCTGCAGTTTCTGCCAAATTATATTTTTAAATAATATTTATGCTCCAATTGCATCACATACGTATATTTAGCTTCGTTGTGTAATTTCATGCAAGTTGAGACTAACGTTTGGTCACTGATTAGAACTGGACTGTAATTTAGAAAAGTTCTGTTCTGGATTGAAAAGATTCTGAAAAGTAAATCATGGAAAGAATAAACTGCTGTTTAAACATTTTGTTGCTCTTCAGTGGATTTAAAAACATCTTGTTGAAACCATAACCGTGTTTCTTTCCTGGTGTCACAGTTTTGCTCAGAGGACATCAGAAGTTTCACATCAAACCAGGTTCCTGAAGATGTGTGTAGCGAAAGCAACAGAACACCAGAACAAAGTAGAGATGATGGACCATTTAACATCAGTCTGCAGTTATGAAACTTTTCCCATTAAAGACCAGTCAAACACTCAGGATTATCATGAGAACATCAAATATCAGAGCGACTTCCTGCTGCACCTGTATGTCCAGCTGAAGGACTGTGAGACTAAAACAGGTCTGAGTCTCCTTCCATCATTGCAGTCAGTTTTCCAGGTGGCTCCGTTATTCTGGACCATAAAGCTCTCAGAGAGAAAGACCTCCATCCTCCTGGAAATGTTGAAACTCCAACCAGAGAAGAAACCAGTGAAGCTGATGGTCTGCTCACATGAAGAGAGTGAAGTGAGGAGTTTCCTACAGTGTCTGCCTTATATCTCAGAGCTCAGGTACAGTCCTTTTATTAACCAGACAGTTGTCCTCCAGGTAGAATCCCTCATTGTTCTGGCAGTCTCTCAGTTAGAAGCAGACACTCAGGTTTAATGTTGGCTGTGGTCAAAATCTCAGAAGTTAGAAACAAGTTAAAGAGACAATCCAGACCATTCTGAAGATCACAAACATCCAGCTAAAAGTGACCTTACTTACCATTGGCTGCTGCAGCTAATACTCATGGTTTTACTGGTGCACATAGTGAACACAAACCATCTTTAAAAAGCTTTTCATGCACAAGTTCTGTAGTTTCAGTGAAATCTTAGTGTTCTTCTGTGGCTGATGTGTTCCTGATTCACTAATTTATTCCTCTGATAGTTTTTAGTATTTCTGATTCATTATAACACATTTAAATGCAGAGTTGTGAGATATCTTCTTTTTGTCCCAACAGTTTTGAACCTCAGATTTCTGAAGGGTTAGTAGAAACCAGGTTGTTAGTGGATCTGTTCTGTGCAGCAGCAGAGAGAGAACATCAGACAGGAGAGAAGATCCTGGAGCAGCTGGCATCAGTCTATAAGTATCAGACATCTCCTCTCAAACAGAAATGGTTTGATTTCCTGTTGGATCTCTTCACGTTTGAGCTTAAAACAGGCTTAGATGTTGTTCCATCACCACACACCAAGAGCTCCATCCTCCTGAACGTCCTGAAGCTCCAATCAGAGAAGGAACAAAGGTCCGGGTGAGTAAAACATGTTTTACATGATTTCTCTGCCATTTGTTGGCTGATAGTAGAAATATAGAAATCTTATTGGCACCCATGATAAACATGAGGAGAAAAACCTGAATTTAAATATTTTTAATGAGGAAAATTTTATATTATTTGAAGATCGTTTAACATAAATGCTGTTTATCTTAAATATTGTCTCCAAAGAGTGGACCTGAGATGTTTACCCACCTATTGGTTCACAGCAGACCCAACTGGAGAGTCTCTGGTTGAGAAGCTGGTCTGATCCCATCAGACCAACACTCATGTCTGCAGTTAATTTCCTGTTAGAAATCAGCTAACTCCATGTGTTTATGTCTGGGATTGTAGTGTTGGGGTTGAATTCAGGGCTTGGTGCTCAGATCAAACATCATGTCTTGTTGTTCTTCTACTTTCAGCCAAACTTCTACAAATATTCTTGATCAGACCAGGTTCTTAGTGGATCTGTTCTGTGCAGCAGCAGAGATAGAACATCAGACAGGACAGAAGATCCTGGAGCAGCTAGCATCAGTCTGGACATATGAGACGTTTATTTCTTATATTAAACATAGAAATGATGGGAATGATTTTATGGATGGAGATGACATTATCATCAAATATCGCTGTGACTTCCTGCTGGATCTGTGCTCCCAGATGAAGGACTGTGAGACTAAAACAGGTCTGAGTCTCCTTCCATCATTACAGTCAGTTTTCCAGTCAGCTCCTGCAGTCTGGATCATAGACCTCTCAGAGAGAAAGACCTCCATCCTCCTGGAAATGTTGAAACTCCAACCAGAGAAGAAACCAGTGAAGCTAACAGGCTGCTCACATGAAGAGAGTGAAGTGAGGAGTTTCCTACAGTGTCTACCTTATATCTCTCAGCTCAGGTGAGTTAGTTTAACTTTCTATAACAAACTGCACAGGTAAAAAGGTGACCCATATGTAATGATGGTTGTGGGTTCAGGAGAACAACGTTTTTGCCCAGCCAGTGACCCTATAAATCGCCCTGCAAAGACGGACTTCATGTGAATCAGAAGCTTTAATCTGATTGTGGTTTCTTCAGCTCTCCTCATACTGCAGATGGAGGTGGAGTCACTGTCATGGTCCAGTCGTGTTTCTCATGTCAGCAGTGTTAAAGAAAAATACATTTTTACCAAGACAGAGACCGATGATGTCACTCAGAATCAGCTTTAAAGACATGTTCAGGAGCGCTGCCAACAGTTTTCAACGTGACTCCCAGAGAGACAGGGTGAATCCTGTTGTCCCAGACATGTTGACAATAAAAATAGATCCTTACACAGTGTGGCATACGTGTTATCTCATACAAGTGTTTGGGAGAAAGCTGACAAACCATCTCTAAGACTAAAGAGAACCATCTGTCCTAACCCTGGAGGAGGAAGGGGATCAAGTAGAAATCAAAGCAAGGCACTAAAATGTTCTAGAACAGCAGCTTCCAGCTGACAGTTTTTCCAGCTTCGAAGTTCATCTTATGGAGATAAAATCTGAATCTCAGCTGATCTACTGGCCACCTACATTTTTAACAACTTTCTTTAGGACTTTGCAGACTTATTGTCAGTGATGATTGTAGATTATAATTGGATTTCGATTGGCAACATACATTCATGTATGTTGTGAGACCGAGCCACTAACGAAAGACCTTTTGACCTTGATCAGCTCTTTTACCTTGAATCAGTTATAGAGTGGTCCAACTCATGAAAAGGAACATACCCTCAAGGCGCCATTTTGGGCCCTCTGTTATTTTCTCACAATTTGCTTCCACTGGGGTCCATTTTAAAAAAATATAATGCGTCATTTCATTGTTATGCAGATGAGATCCAGATTATACTATCTTTAATATCTGGTGGGGCCCATTTTATAGAGAATTTACGGAAGTGTAGCTGTTGGCTCCTTGAACTACCCCGACTGTCCTGTTATTAGGGGTCTTGGGGTTATTTTGGATAATAACTTTGATGTAGTGTGTGGTTGAACTGTTTATTTCTTGTTTTTCCAGGTTTGATCTGTTTAGCTCAGATCTTCATGAAGAAACCAGGTTCTTAGTGAATCTGTTCTGTGCAGCAGCAGAGAGAGACCAGCAGACAGGAGAGAAGATGCTGGAGATGTTAGCATCAGTCTGTAGATATGAAACATTCC